>OX375879.1:41406519-41686519 GCA_947359465.1 Metellina segmentata | reverse complement strand
GAGCCGACCAACCAGTCTGGTGGTTAAGGTATTAGCCTCTAGATAGGAAGGCTCCTGGTACGAATCCGGCTCAGTGCGTGTATGTTTGTAAGAGTATGGTGTAGAGGCCTACTGGTGCACATTAAATCTGTCGTGGTCGAAAATCCTCATATTGGGTTGATGTGGAAGTTTGGAGAAGTGGGGGGCCAGTTCAGGTGTTGCCTCGTCATCAGATCGGGGTTCAAAGTTACGTGGTGTACTTCCCCTTAGGGCATTGATCCCGGGCCATTGTTAATGACCCGTTATGTTGCCCAAGTACGACGTTAATTGAAAATTACCAATTAACAATATAACGTCAAGAAAGCACTAATACAGCTCAGCACTACCTGCTTATGAATGCTGAGCATTATGTCTTACTGTGGGGGTAAGACTTTTCGGTTAATGTTCAGAGCACTTGGATTCCATCACTTAAAAAATATTGAATCTAGATAGAATAATAAATATAATTGAGTACAGAATTTTAGAAGCTGGTTAATGTAAGCTCTTTAAGACAGAGGGAATCCTCCCTTTATTTAAAAGAGCTTTGATTTGCTTTATTTGTGTATGGCATTTTATCTAAATACTCGATGATAAAAGTTAAGTTTTCTGATAAATTTAGCATTAGATGGCTTTTTTAACATACCTTGGACTTCAAAAGTTTTGGTCCGGCTTTAAGGATATATGGACTATTCCTCATGATACATCTCTAATCACATTTACTGACACATTTTGAATGTCCGATTCGTGGTTCGTTTTCTTTTAAATTTTTCTTATGACACTTAAAAGTTACATTACGACTAGTTTAAAACTTGCTTGCATTAAACATTTCGATGATCTTTCTCAGATTTCCCAATTTTTCCAGGGGAAAATAATATCCAAATTAGGCCCTTGAGTCATGAAACTCCAAACACCAACCAATCAACCCAACCAGATAAAAATAATATATTTTCTTAAATCAAAATTAAAATATTTATTTTTTCTTTCGGAAATACATTTGCAAATTTGTTGTGGCTACCTTAAAATTACCTATTTCGCATTTAAGGTAACTTTAGAAGTAGTTTAATTGTTGGTTTAAAAATTTCCTATTAGTGCCTTTTTTTCAGATTGCCCCAATAGTTTTTTTAACACTGCTTTCACAGTGGATACAGAAAGTGTAAAATTTGTATTGGCTTTTATTTAAATATATAGTTTTAAGCTTCAGATCTCTCATATAGTATAATTTTAAGATCTGTATACAAAACAGTGTTGGCATCTGTCTGTTCTCTGTACAAACCCACAGTTTGACCAATCCCCACTAAATTTGACACATTTATTTATCAGACCCCTCGGGTAAAGCGCGTAGGCTACATATTAACTCCCATTCTATTTATCCTGGGTGTGCCAGAGAGGGGTAAAAACAATTCAAAATCCCCATAGAAATAACATGGAGTATTATTACGATTTTGGAACGATACGCAAATTGTTTTACCAGTATTGCTGGAAAGCACCTTTTTAAAAATTATTTTTGAAGAACTTAAATTTATATTCTCATGTTTGAACTTATTTTTTATTCCTCCCCAAAGTAAAGATAGTTAATAAATACTCGACTCATGCCATGCCATGTAAAGATTAAAAACATTTAATTTTGCATTATTAGCGTTTTATGGAAGGGTGTTCAATTAACGTCACACTGGAGCAATACAACGGGCTATTGGCGTCTTGTAAGGAAACGAGTCTATTTAATGCAAAATGTAAGCAAAAACCTTACTGTTAAAAGAAATGTCGTTTTGCTTCTTGGCATCTATCAAGGACAGAATTTAATTTTCATTTTCTAATTTTATTTACAAATCTGGATTTATGTTTCTGATCAAGACAGCGAAATGATACAATGGTATATGAATATTTTTAGGTATTATAAATCTGTTTCTTTTGAAAATAAATTTTTTCTGTCTTTGGCCAGTCTCTCGCACTCTCGAATCTCTTTTCTGCTGAGGGAATCTGACACGTTTGCTCACATCTTTGAATTTTCAGAAATCTCCATTTTTCAATGATCAGAATTTCAGTTCTGATTGTTAAGCCGCTACTGCTGCTTTTATGCATTCTACTGTTTTATGTGCTGTAAATAAATTATTTAGGTAAACAGGTATTTTAATTAACTTTGCACTGGAGCAACATTATTTTATGTATATGAATTAATGGAAGAATTTATTCTCTGTCGAATGACATCTTTGAATGCTTTATTGTTAAAATATTTTAATGAAGAGAGGTTACTCGTTTTTTCCCATGGCTATACATTCATTGCTTTTAGTTCGAAGCTTTTCTTCGTTTCAAGTTTAAAAATGTATCTCTGGTTTTTCAATTTGATGTTTTCATTGAATATATGAAACAAGGTAATTAAATATTAAATTTAGTTAAAATGTTTAGAATAATTGTATGATAATTTTGGGAAACGCTTTTGTTTTTAAATGACATACAAGGTATATTTATATGCATACATTGACACACTCTAAAGCAGTGTTTCTCAATGTGGGTCCCAAGCCCCACAGGGGGGGGGGGCAATTCGATTGTTAAGGAGGCAATTCGAAAATGGAGTCGTCCAGAGTTTAAGTTTACCGTATGGCGACTCTCAGTTGCTACTCAAGCTGGGTAAACTTCTAGAAAAGTAACTTCTGTCCGCCATGTTAGTAGTCGTGATTTCATTGTTAGACGTTAGAGTTGAATTACTGGTTATACTGGGCCAGCACTAAGCATTTCGCGCTATATGTTCTGAATGGCGCGAAATGCTTAGTGCCGGGTTCAAAGCTTCTGTAGTGTTTCGCAATAACGCTCAGCATTCACTGTTGGTGTTAATTTGAAATAAGTGTCCGTTAAATTGTTGTAAAAGTCACGTTGTTTTAGAAACAATATATATTGTATAAATATAAGTGATATATAAATGGTATGTAAATTCAATTGGTAATTTTTAATGTGCCACGGTAATTTGCCATACATGTTTAAATATGCATTTTTGGTCCACGTTTACTTCAGTTCAAACTATATTTTTTAGTTTTTAATAGGTCTTATATTTATTCCTTTCAGCCCATGGTGAAATGAATGGTGCAAGCAAGAAAAAAATTTGCCAGTATTCGGAGGAATACTTAAAATTTGGTTTCATACCCGCTATCCACGATGAAGGGTCACCTTTTTGTCTTTTATGGAAACACTGCTTGACCAACGAACCAATGAAACGAGGTCGTCTTGAGGCACATTTGAAGGCGAAACATAATGTTCATATTAATTTAGATTTGAATTACTTTCAAACATTAAGGAAAAATCTCTATTTACTGCTCATAATGCAACTATCAATCGTACTCTTGAGGCTAGTTATCAAATTTCATTACTCATCGCTATATCTGGGAAAAGTCATACTATAGGGAAGAATTTAATCAAACCATCAATATCAGCATTTCTTAAAACGGTCCTGGAAAAAGATGACAAAGACGTTAAAGCTATTTGCTACTACGTAACAATACTGTTAGCAGAAGAATAGACAAAATGAGTGAGGATATTGAAATACAACTTGTTGAAAAGCTGAAAACAAGAAAGTTCTCGGTGCAAATGGATGAATAAAATTTGAGAGACAGTGAGGCCGTACTTATAACTTACGTAAGATATATTGATAAAGGTGATTTTGCTGAAGAAATGGTGTTCTGTAAATCATTAGAAAGTACCACTACCTCCAAAGATATACAAAGTAATCTAAAAAATTACTTAGATGTCAATAATATACCAATGAAAAATATAACATTTTGTGCTGCAGATGGTGCTCCTAATATGATGGGAAGAAAAATGGTTGCTTAAAATTGATGAAAGATGAGAATCCGAAAATGCTTGTGTTACTCACAGGGAAAACCTGGTAGCTAAAAACATTTCGCTTGTTCTAAATGAAGAACTAATTTTAGTTATAAAGTGTATCAATGCAAACCATATGTGAACGTCTCTTCAAGTTATTTTGTGAAGAACAAAATGAAGATAATGTGAGACTTATACTTCACACTGAAGTAAGATGACTCTCAAAAGGGAACTGCTTGAAAAGATTTATGAAACTATTTGATACTCTTAGTGATTTTTTAAGCGACAAACCCGAAATGAAAAAGCTGTTAACTGTCGATGGTAAGGCATATCTTATCATAAGTTGATATCTTTGAAAAACTAAATATATTAAATAAACAACTTTAAGGAACAAATAAAACTCTTGTCGATCAAAAGCGAAGATATTTGGTTTCATTATCTTATTGAATTACGCCAAACATATATTTACAACAAAAATTTTGGAAAAGTTTCACAGGCTTCAAAAATGGGAAGTGACTTATACCGCTATTCATGTTATGGTCGATCATCTGAAAATTTTATCGGCTGATTTAAAAGAAAGATTTTCTGATTTGAAAAAAATTGATTCCCCAACTTGGATGATGCAGCCAATGTTTTTGGATTTGTCTGATATTTCAATTATGCAGTATCAAAAAGAACTCGCAGAAATGCAAAATGCTGAGTCAATTAAAATTTTATTTAATATAAAAGGATCGATGGCATGACTTTGTGAGGAAACCGAAATCAAATATCCAAATGCAAGAAATGCGCAAGAGAACTATTGTTACCTTTTCCATCTTCATATTTAGTTGAAAGTACCATAAATGTTTATTATATTATTGCCATAAATGATTTGCTGCTAAAAAAAGAAATCGGCTGGATATAACAAAACGGGGAGACTTGAGACTGAAATTAATTAAATTGGAACCGACATAAAATCTCTTTGGAGCAAGCATCAAACGCAAGGATCTCACTAAATTTAAATGATAAATAATCAATAAAAATTAAAATAATATAGAAAAATCTTTCCTTAAAATTATTTTGTACTTGAATTTAAGTTCTCCATTATATGTTTTGAAAATTTACTTACTGTGTTTGCACAATAATTTTCTCGTGATTTCTTCCTAAAACCTATCATTCAAGAAGTTTCTTTAGTGAACATTTCAATTTTTGAATATTAAAAATTATGTATATCTTAGGGGGGAATAAGAATTTTAGAAAGGCTTAGGTGGGGCATAGCACAAAAAAGGCTTGAAAACACTGCTCTAAACTTTCTATCTTACAAAAATTTTAAATTGTACAAAAAATGAAAAATGTTAAATTTGACAATTATTTACATTTGTGGAATTGTGTATTTAACGATTGAGTACCTTTATTAGAATGAGGTAAATGTTGCATTAGGTGAATAAAAATTACAATGTCACAACGAAAACGGAAGTTGGTTAACCAGTTAAACACCGGGTAAATATGCTAGTTTCGTATAAAAGTGGAAATGATTTCTTATAGTCAGAAAGCTACCAGTACTTTCCAGTTTCGTAACTCCACTTGAGAAAATAATCACGAGCCCATTCTGTTTTCATTCTGCTTTGTCTTAACTGAGTTGTTATTTGTTTCATAAAGAAATATTTAAGAGTGACCTTCGTTCATACTATTATTTTACCAAAAGCAGCTTCTCCAGAAACCAACGAAGCGATATAGATGGTTATTACACTACATCGCGTATAGTTACAAAAGTGTTTAGGCAACCAATATAAATTTTTCTTTTAATTCACAAGAAAACGTGAAACTTTTTAAGACGTCATTTTTGAACTACTTCCTTAATTAATATTTTATGCGCTTTTATTCGATAGTTTGTTTCTTAATTATCTATTCTCGAAATAAAAGTTACACTCTTTTATTCGAAGAATGTGGTCTGTGTAAACCTAGCTGTGAAAGAATCCCAAGAAATGAAGAAAGAAGAATCGAGGTCTATGGGCGTAGACGATGCTTCAGCACTGGCAGCTTAGCAATAAATACTCTCCCATTTCAAAAGGGAAGAAGCATGCACTTCTGATTGCATTATTTTATTACGATGAGAGAAATATTTATTTAATAATATAATGCAAGAAATATTTATGTAAAATTACAAGTCAGTGTCTAATTCTTTCAGATTTCATACAAAGTTGCTCAAATTTATAGAGGATTTTGTAGGTAGGTATTTTAATTAACGTCCCACTATATAAGCACAGCGGAATAGTGGTGACGGTCCGGGATCAATCCTCCAAGGGAAATATTCGAGGACAGCACTACATAATATGGAACATTGCATGGAAAAATGTAAACCTGCAAAGCAAATTTGCAAGTCATCGAAGTTTCTAGAGAAGAGCTTGTATTATATGTTAATTCATCGGGTTTTATTGTAATTGGAATTCTACTAACTGTAATTGATATGTATAATTAATTAATACAAAAGGCCTCAAATTTCCAATTTTATTGCTCGAAAAATGCAACAGATTCTTCACAATTTTTTTTTTTTTTCTAAGTGTCAAGCATCTTTTTATTTTATTCCTCTCATAATGTTTCAGATGCTTATAATGCTTTGATGACGCGTGGACGACCAACACCTTGGCGTCTACTGCTGGTGTCACCGTCATTTATCCACTTTGCATGAATACTAACAACGACAGATCGTGAACAACCAACCAGTCGTGCAGTTTCGGTGATACGGCCGTTACGATTTGACATCTATCATATTCGCTTAGATCAGCAGCCTTTCCCATGACTCGCAAAAGTAAGTGCAAGCATGATTACTTACCTTCTTCAGAAGCAGATAAATACCATTCTCACTTAACCACGTGCCCACCACGTCATCCAGACGAGTTCATTGAAAAATGTGGGGGAGGTCATAATGTTTTGGCTCGTCAGAGTATATCTTAAAGGTAACACATTCGTAGATAGATAGTTTAATTTAAATCACACGCGCCGCAACACATCGGGCTAATGGAAAACGGTCTGGGAAAGATACGAGGACAACACTTTGTAATTTTGAACCCCGGTCTGATGACGAGTACTTTAGTGGCATCCCACTCTCCAAACTTCAACACCCCACCAACGTAAGGAATTTTAGGCCCCTAGAGATTCTACTTGTGCCAGCCCCTATAGATTCTACTTGTGCCAGCCCCTATGAACAAGGCTGCCTTGGGTTGGGGTAGGTAGTTAAATTTGAACCCTACTCTCCAAACTTTTACACCACGCAACCGACTCTTGAAGGAGAAACTTTACAATCAGTCGTCATTCCCAGTGACCGAAGTAAATATTTTCTTTTTGGTCTACATGTAAAATTTTTGATGAGTCGACGATAGGATGTGCATGTCTGTGCCACAAATGCAAGCCATTCTCTACCCAGTAGATGCATTGTAACGGTTATTGTGCCTTTTCCAAATACGAAAATTCTTTTAAAAACGGTTCGTACAAACTTTTGATCCATTACAACTGCGCAATGAAATAAATCATTGGACAGTTTAGTTAGCTTCCTAAGCGTTGTTTGAAATTGTGAGTTAATAGGTGGAATTTTATTTTTATTCGTATTTAAATTAATTTGTCAGTCAATGAAAAGTTTTGAAAAAGTTTTATTCTCCATTTGGTCCGATACTTTTTTCCATCTTTCTGGGTGTAGCATGATTCCACGCTCATAAAATTTTTGATCTTTGCTGACAAAAAAACTCGGTCCAACCTGTCCAGAAACAGAAATTTTTAACGTCCTCACTTGAAGTAAAGGTTTTGCAGTCTAAAAAATTTCGTAGAGACCGGGACAAGTAATAATCCGAAGGTGCCAGACCTGGAGAATATGGTGGGTGTAGTACATCCCATTCAAGATGTAAAAGCTTTTGGCGAGTCACCAAACTTGTATGAAGTACAAGCGAAGAACCATGTCTCGCATTATATGGGTAGAACACTAACCTTTTATATAGATAAATTCTGGCCTTTTCTGTTTGAGTGAATCATTCAGTTTGTAAAGTTGCTGACAATACACTTCAGAATTGATCGTGGTATTGTCCGGTAGAAGCTAAAAATGCCGATTCCCTTGAAATTTCTCCAAACAGACAGCATCATATTTTTTGATGAATATCGGTTTTCGAAGTGCTTTAAGCCAGTTCATCTTTACTCCATGACCTCTTATGTTTAACATTGTTGTAGACAACCCCTTTCTCGTCCCCAGCGATGGTTCGCTTCAATGGGGACGAGAAAATGGATCATTTTCTTGACGTTTGATAAGCAAATCACAAACGTCAATGCGACGGAGCAATGGAACCAATATGTCGAATTTTGAAATTAAACCAAGGCGTTTCACGTGATCATGAACGGTCGAATTCGATAAATTTAATCTCTCAGCGATCTCACGAGTTGTTATTCGGCCGTTTGTATCAATCAATGCCTTTATTTTGCCTTTATCAGCTTCAACTGGCTTTCCAGAACGTGGTGCATCTTCAACATCAAAATTGTCGGAACCAAGTTTTTCAGACCAGTTTTGGCACTGGTGTTCTGTCAATACATCTTCTTCGTAAACATCGAATAATTTTTTTCTTGCTTGAACAGCATTTTTATCTTTTCGATAGTAAAAAAGTAAAATATACCGAAAATGCTGCTTTCGACTTTCTATATTTGATAGGACACAAATAAAAAACTATTGAGCAGAGAGAATCAAACAAACTTTTTCACAAACAAATATTGCTATATCAGTTGTAAAAATATGTAACGAAAATGCGGATTAAGTGTGAACTTGGCTGTGAAAATGATACAATTAAGTTCTCTGTTGGGAAAAAACGAAACTACTTTCCGAACTCCCCGATAGAATAGTTTTTCCTGTCTTCTGAAAAATGTTTTTTTTTTTTTTTTTTTAATTGTGAGAGTTTTCTTCTAAGGGTATATGGAATAGTATAATTGATTAGAATATAATTAATAGAAATGCAAAAAATTAACTCATATAGGTGGAGAGTAATATTCTTAAAAATATACATAATAGTAGGATGCTGCTTTAGAATTCATCGAAATTAATTAGAATAGTTTTTCCTGTCTTCTGAAAATCGTATTTTTTGAATTGTGAGAGTTTTCATCTAAGGGTATAAGGTATAGTATAACCTTATTAGTATAATTGATTTAGAAATGCAAAAAATTAACTCGCATGAATGGAGAATAATTTTCTTATAAAAATATATATAATGGTATAATGCAGTTGCATAAAAGACCACAGTTTAGATGTAAAAGTATATTGAATATTTTAAATATGTTTTCTTTAATCATTTATTTCTCTCAAATATTTTCGCAAATTTTATGGTGCCGTGCTAGCCAGTTGGAAGAGTAACAGATTTTCCACCGGAAAAGTGCGAGTTCGAAATTAAGTTCAACCAAAGATCGTCGTGTACGCGGAGGCCGGTGAACGTAAAATCAGTCGTGGCCTCAAATGTCCTCATGTTGGCGTGGTGTGGAAGTTTGGAGAGTGGGATGCCATCTCAGACATTGACCCAGCCTTCTGACCATGGTTCAAAATGACGCGGTGTTGTCCTCGTATCTTTCTCTTCGGGATTGAACATCGTTATGTTGCTTCATTGAGACGTTAATTAACTACCTACCATTCCTATAGTATATAATTCACAAACAATTTTGAAAAAAAGTTGCCTAATCATATTTAATCTTGATCTCACACGTTTCAAAGATTTTGTGAACTACAAGAGAGTTACTAAAAAAATTTCAATTAGAACTACTGTTACGATTTGATACTATGAATGTCTTATGAATATAATTCCTTCTTTACTTTCTGCATTGAGCATTTCCGAAATGTTTTTCCCACAACTTAATCTTCGTTACAGTTAATAATTTCTAATCAACTTCATATTTAGCTAAATTTTGGAATCTATACAAGCCCCCCCCCCAAAAAAAAAAAAAAAAATTCGCAATAGCAAATACTTTCGACTTTTTGAATTTACGTAATAATTTCAACTTTAAAAGCATAACAATAATCTTAAACCCATGATACGATTCACAGTTTTCTACGCATCATTCTTATTTCAAGTACTTTTCCAATCTTCCAAACTTAATCTGCGTTATTTACAAAACAATGCGAATGCTCAGCGTTTAAGCAAAAATTTCACTATCAAGATAAAGACCCATTTAATCTCGTCACGTTGAGATGCTTCAGTAATGATAAACTGTAAGAATAAAGGTGTAAAAACAACTGAAATAAGTAAACACGCGCAAGTCTCCGCAGTGTTGCAGAAATTGCAAAGATGCGTGAAAAGTTTTGTCTTATAAGTAAAGAAATAAAACTCGCGTTGGCAGAGAAATTGGACAATTGTCCTTTGTCATGCATTACATAATAGACCATTATCTTCCGAGTAGTTCAAAGTCTGTCGCTCATCCATTTCTTCAGAGTAGAGTTTATTGAAGTGAGATAATGTTCATTTACCATTTTAGTCAGGTCATGGATCGATCTAGATTCATTAACTAAAAAAAATGAGTTTCTGAGACCAGTTATAGTATTGAGATTAGATCTAAATATTTCTTGCAACCCTACTGAACGAATGGATTATTAGCCTATTATTTTTTTTGGATAAAGAGAAACTCCAAGATGTGGAGAAACAAGTTCTATAGAGTGATTGAAATTGGGTCAATTACCTTAACCATTTGTCACAGAAACATACCTCGAAATTTTTTGTGTGAAGAACTTATAGGTATTAACAGATAATTTAACAGACTGTGGATCGGGTAAATGAAAAATACGAAATTAACCAAAATAATAGAAATCCTTCTTTTAAGTGCGAACCAACCGCTATAGTGGTTAAGGTGTTAGCTTCTAGATAGCTTCTAGATAGGAAGGTTCCTGGTTCGAATCAGGGTCCGGGCATGGATGTTTGTAAGCGTATGGTGTAGAGGCGGCTGGTTCACCTTAAATCTGTCGTGGCCGAAAGTCCTCACGTTGGGTTGGTGTGGAAGTTTGGAGAGTAGGGCACCAGCTCAGATGTCTCGTCATCTGACCGTGGTTCAAAATTACAAGGTGTTGTCCTCGGACCTTTCCCTTAAGGGACTGATCCCGGACCGTCGTCAATAGCCCGTTGTGTTGCTCCAGTACGACGTTAACTGAAAATGCCAATTACCAACTACCCAAATACTATTTTGGGTTCAGCGTTAAATGTGTCAATAGATTTCGACGTGCATGCGTTCAGAACAGCCGACATGATCATTCTATTTTTGTACTGGAAACATGTCGATACATCGATAGGCTGGAGAAACATGAGTATCCTAGCCTATTTATCAACGCAGGATGATGAAATATTAAATGTTGATGAAACAGGGAATGTTATTCTTTGAAAGAAGGAATTCCCTGTATTTGATATATTGTACCAAGTGTATAATGGTTGAGTTTTAAAATAGTAACCTAGTTGGAAATTGTTTGGTAGAAGGTCAAAATAAAAAGAAACAAATTGTATTTTTGTGTTTATACGATCACTTCTAAAATAAACGATTTCTGCATTCCTCTATGTTACTAATTCACAAACTTTAGTCACAAGTTATAAACCGTGGTTCAAGCAGATTAAATTTATAGTCCTGGGTATGGTGTACAACGTACGGTCCAAGAGGTACGTCTATCTGACTTACGACGGTATTACATTTATTAAACATTGAAAAGATTAGAGAAATTAATATTTATTAAATTGGGCTTTTTTGTTAAAATAGGTCTTAATTTTATAATAGGCATTTATAAGAATGTTGTTGCAATAAGAAGAAAAAGAAGCTAGGTTCTAAGAAGACGCAGACAGAAGGATACATTGTACAAACTTTGAGCAGCTTTTCGGTTTCCATTGGCAACCCCATACGTTAGATAAACGATTTTCAGCATTTCCATTTCACAGCCCATTTAAAGTACTATAATTACTGAAACTCTGCTGCTCACCATAAAAATACATGACATTTTTCGCCAATGTGGTAAAAAAACAGGTGAAAATTTGATTGTCTCGGAAAAAAAATTGTAATTACTTACCCATTTTGTTTCAAGTGTCATGATATTTTATAATTGAAAAAATATCAAAATTATTCATACAGGCATTACTTGAAATTATCGAAATTAAATAAATCATGCAATTTAAACAGTTTCACCACCCTTAACTCTCCAAGTTGTTTCGGCAAGATACCTCATTCATTACGATTCCAAAATTTTGTTATTGACGAGATATCTCGTCGTCAAGAACGCCGATTTTATTCCGAACGATGAATATATTGCCGTTTTTTGATGACTACATCAAGATCAGGTCAGTTTTTCTCTAATGACAAGGCATACCATACATCAAGATCTGATCAGCTTTACTATTGACGAGATTCCTCGTCAAGGAGGGTAAAGCACACCGGTGCCTTTCTTCAGGCACATCAGTGTGCCTGAAAATCGCTGCATTAGATACATGTCAGCCATCTTGGAAATCATGTATCCCCCATCACCTGCCATATCCGTTTCGCGAAAGACGAACTTTGGCCTCGTACTCATAAGACTCGTAAAACGCGCGTTCTGCGAGACTATCAGGGTCCCGCTCATCAAGGTCACAAAGATTGATACTTGAATTAGAGGAATAAATAAACATAATTTAATGGTGGGACCTTGCTAGTCTCGCCATACGCGCGTTGAATTGCCTCATGTGAACGTGGCTATTAAAAAAAAAAAAAAAGATTTACAAAACTGCATAGCAGCGCATTATAACATATACGAGATATCCATTGTTTTACAAAATATGTTGCTTTTATGTATCCCACCACTCTTTAAAGTTTGGCCATGGAATTACAAATCCCCCTGTATGTGCTAGGCTTACCGCACCTTGGAGAAACACTTCAACACGATATCAACTACTTTCTTCTTGAGAGCTCGTAATTTAAGATGTTGAATTTGTTATCTTAACAATGGCACTTATCAACTCTCTAAACATTGCGTAACTATGGTGAAAAAGGATACGTTCGGAAAAAACAAAACATCCGTTCAAAATAAAAGCGTTATATAACAAACGGCTCATCAAGGTGAGCTAGAATTTATTTTTATACAATTATTTTCTCTTCGATAAACATTCGGATTCAAGTTTTGATAGTCGTCTTATAGGTAGAATTTGGAAAGATGGCATTGCAAAATGAGAAGTAACATACGGAATTCGTCTAAGTTATGTCATAAGTCTTGATTTCATCATACCGTTAAATTTGGAAAGAAAATTAGATCTTAAACGAAAGAAAGGAGCTTCACTTGTTTTAGAAATAGTAATAGAATCAATTTCCCTTACTTGGCTTAAGAATTCAACTCAAGCAGAGCATATTTTCCGAATAAAATTTTATTTTTCTTGTGTAGAGTATGAATATTTTAGTGTAAAACAAAGTGAAACACTTTCAGATCCATCGAATAAGAGACAATAGAAGACTTAAGTCACTAAATTCTGAATTGAAAACTTTTGATGGAAAAAAACTATTATTTGGAATATTGGAGAAAGTTTTCACTAACTTTTATCCAAAGATCCTTAGATAAGCATTTAGATAAAAGATGTTCACAGTCACCTTAAACGAATTCGGAAAGATGGAAATACAAATGCCAAATGACACACGAAATTCAGTGAAGAAATGAAGGATTATGACTATAAAGTTATGTCGTGAGTCTTGATTTCGTCACTAACTTTGGATCATTTGAAAGAAAATTAGGTATTTTATGGAAAAAAGAAAGGAGCTGCATTTGCTTAAGATTAATGGAATGAATTTCCTTTTATTTGAAATAATTTAGTATCGTGTTTATAGAATCGAAATAAAATTTAGAAGGTTCACAATAAAAATTTGACATTTTAAACTGGAACATGAATATTTTAGGATAGAACAAAGTGAAATAGTTTCAGAGATACATCGAATTCTCCTAGAATAAAAGACAATAGAAGATAAAGTTACTATAAATTGAATTGAAAACTTTTGACGTGAAATGAAAAGGAACTATTTGGGATTTTGGAGTCAGTTTACGAATTCATTTTATGCAGATTCTTGGCTAAGCATTCCATACAAGTTTTGCCAGTTGCCTTGTCGCTCGAACTTGGGAAGATAGAATTGCAGATACGATGTGACTTCTGAAATTCTGTAGAGAAATGTCGGAATACAATCAAGAAAGCGGATCATAAGTCTTGATTTTGTCATCGCATTAAATTGTGACTATTGAAATAGACTTGATATATAAATATATTGATGGTAATGAGACTACACTTTACGGAAGATTAATGTATTGAATTTCCTTTTATTTGCTTTGAGTTTCGAAATAAAATAAAGCAGCGCTTTTTAGTTTAGTTGTCTATAGGTACCTTTTTATTTTTCACAGAAAATAGTGAAATCCAATTAAGTTTTAGTGTCGTACTTAATTTTCCTAATTGGTTCAAAGAAGAATGCCTTTAAATTTAAAGTTACTGTTAAAACACAAGACATCGCGTTTATATTTTGTAACTTCTCTTTATGAAGTTTTATGGCTCCAAATTCGATACATAAACTGAGCGAAATAGCTGGAGACCACCTCAAGGATTGTTCTAAAATTCCAGACAACAGAATTGCAAATACTATTGATAGGATTTTTAAGTCATATTTTTTCACTTCAGAACTTTATTGGACTGATCGTCTAGTGATGGCGGATAGACCGTAGTGTAAAAAAAATATTAGAATTTTGAAGTCTTTTACAAAAGCTGAGCAGTAAAAGCGAAGCGATTTGATTCAAGTATCGACTGGTCCTTCAGAAAAAACCGAATCTACAACATTTGAAAACTCTTAGTAACTACAGCTTTTAAAAAGTTTTTTCACCGAATGTTTTAGTTAACCTTACGGAACGTCAAACGATGAAACAATACTCAGGGTTCGATTTTATATGAGCAATATTGAAAATTATGTCTATTCAGAATACATCACTGACAATTGGAAAATATCCGTACTAAATATTTCTGTAGTAAAAGTGCATAGTAAAATTGATTCTTATCGGGAAAAAATAAAAGATAAGTATAAATTCCAATAAAAAAAGGCACTAAAAATGTTTTTCCTATAGTCTTTTACTTTTTAAAGAGACGTCTTTGGTCACTGCTTTCTCACAATACCTTGCTTTGTAGCCATGCAATTTTCTGTTTTGTCGTATCCATCAGAGCGGTTCAAATGCATATATGTCTTCCGAAATCTGGTCTTTCCAGCAGGAGTTTTAATCAGTTTTGACCTTCTTGAGGAATAAAATATTTCCTTGGATTCTTTGAATCAATTGATGTGGTTCGAATCATTGATGGTACATGTCATCGTTGCCATGCTCTCATTCCATGTCGCCATATCGATCTGGTTCGCATCTGGTCTGCGTGGGGATCAACTGTGTCCAGATGATCGTATGGGATCTGAGGACTGCATAAACCAGTTAGGATGGCCATATCTGGTTTATGGGGAGCGTAAATGTGTCCTAAGGATCGTATGCGTGATCGAATGACCTCTTCCAACGGCTGAATCTGGTTCGGCGGACCACATAAAAGTATCTGGATGGCAGTATGTGGTTAATGAGGAGAGTAAACGTGCTCGGAAGACAATATTTGGGACCGGATAAACGTATTTCAGAGGCCGTATCTGGTCTGTGATCCTGACAAAAGTATTTGGATTGCTGTATGGGGGGTGGTTCGGGGAGTGTGCATAATATGTTCGGCGGTCCTGATAGAAGTATTTGTAGGACTGAATCGAGTCTGCGGGTCAAGTAAATAAGTAAAAAGACCAAATAAGGTTTGCTGGCCAGTTAAGTTAAACTTTTCCTGAAGGCCATATTTGCTCTGCGGGTCAGTAAGGCATCACAATAAACTAAAAATGATCAAAATATCGAAAAATGCGTTTACATATTTCTATGGCCCATACAGTTAGAAAGCTATGCTCAAAATTTTAGACGAGAACTCAATTTAGTTTTTGTGATATTTGGAGTTTCTTGAGCGATGTCAAGCTCAAATTTGACAGCTTTCAGGACGGATTAGTTTCCAAATATAATTGTGGCACGTTGAAAACACTTCAGACCTTTCATCTCCCAATTTAGTTTGACATTAAAACGCTTTTCTTTGTTAAATGACTATAGGAGAACCTATTTTCGAAACACAAGGTCTGTAAAATGTAAAATTGCACAGCGAAAAATCAAGCTTGCAAAACTGGTGAAACTTAAATGTGAAAAAAATTGGAAGGTGTGTATAAAGCTGGTCATTTCTAAGTTAATTAGTATTATTTTGAAATATTGTATTGTGATTTTAAACTTTTTTTGAGAATGTTTAACATAATCAGTTAAATTGCCTGTTTATTGTAGCGTAACCATATTTTTAATTACATGAATACTTTGGATATAAAAAAAACTTATTGTGATCATATTGAATTAAAATTTTGTTTAAGTATACGTAAGAAGTTGAAAAATAATATATTAAAAAATTAGAGCTCTACAAGGATTCAAAAGTTTTGTTATATGTCTTTAAAAACTAAAAATGCATTTTTCTCAGACTTTTATTTTGGTGATAGTAATTGTTTTCTATTCGCTAAGGCTTTTTTTTCTGTTCAAGGTAGAGTATTGAAATTTTTCGTATATACTTGTAAATATATATACTTTAAATGTTAGCTAGTATTTTGTGTCTTAATACTATAGTTATTTTTTTTAAATGTCAAAGTGTATAGATTTAGAATTTTTAAGGTTTTTCCAGTGTTTTGGTACAAAAATCCTTATTGAAGTCCAAGAAAGAACAAGATTTTATAAATACTAGATAGCATTTAATTCTAACTACCCGTCAACTATAAAAAAACCACAAATAGTAAAAAATATTAAAAATTGACTATTTTATAAAAGCTTAAAAAAATTGGAGTGTTTTTCTTTAATTTTAAAAATACGGTTCATTTAACTGACTTAATTTTTTGAACCATGTTTATAAACATACTTTAAAACAAAAATAGCTATATACACTTCGTTTAACTGTCTCTAATTTTTTTTGAAAAAGGGTACTGTGATGTATCTGTAAGGGTACTGTACCTATCAAAAGAGTCTAATCTGATATGTGGGCAGATTATACCTGTTTGAGCTTTAAGCTGTCTCTGGTCTGCAGGCCTGATTGAAATGGTGTCTTCCTTATACTCGTAATGACTTCAGCCTGTCCCGGGAAATGGGGCTGCGACCTCAATTACCCCTCCTGATAAATGTCCCGACGAGGTATTTCGTCATTAGCAAAACCGATTGGATTTTGATGGACGAGAAATCTTGCCATTAGAGTAAAACTGACCAGATCTTGATCATAAAAAAAATTGGCAATAACTTGATGAAAATATATCTAGCTATTTGCAAAATTGGTTAGATCTTGGGCAGGGCTAAGAAGGATATAAGGTAAGCCTATTCGCTACAACTCATTTATGTTATTGTTAATTAGTTATTTTTTCTGTTTTTATGTGGACGTTTCCTTACCCAGCCAAAGCAACAGCTTTCTCAAATAGCAAAAACAAAGTCGATGTCTGCAATGTAGAGAAAATGAAGCAAACAACTGAAAAATTATTTCTTCGATTTAACACAGCGCATCCTGTTGACTTCTGTTTTACGGACTACCCACAGAGCAATTTGAAAAGGTGAAGGAAACGATTGACTCGAAGGGCATTCTATAGAAATCGGAATTCCATCCTGAGTTCTTCTTTTCTTCAAATTTTAGTATCTGTTGAAAAGCAGGGTTCTCAGTTCCAACGAAGACAATCCGCTTATTGTTTTTGTGGATTGTGAAAGATATGTACACATAACTAAACCTCGGATGTATGTCATTAACATGAACAATGCTGGTCGAAGTAGGGAATTTCAATCAGTCACGCAATCTAGATTTAAGAAATTCCGCAATAAATAGGGACGTTCTTTCTCTTACACATCGAACTTCTGGAACAATAGCGCCACATCTAAAAAAAATCCACATATTTTATGGTAAGCCCACTGGGGACACGCTTCGAACATGGAAGATAGTGCCACACAAATCTTCTTTATGCATACTTAAGCATCATAATTCTAATTGCAATAGCTACTTCATAAGGAATGGAAATGCAATGCAAACAGATTTTCGATTTACGTCTCTTTTGAAATTATGTAGTTTTTGAAGTAACAGTATACTGGGATGTGTGGCAATTACAGAATAGATAGAGTGTATTGTGAAATTATTTCATACATTTGTGTGGTTATGTAGTATGGAGGGAAATGTACTTGCGGCATTCAAATCTAGTAGAGTAAAATATGAGGAATTAATAAAAAACCTATTCAACGTTTTTCTGCTTTTAATAGCTTTTATTGTACTTGAATGACCAAGGAAGATAATTCTAACCTGTAACCCAAATATAAAAATCATACTCAATCTCGTAATTTCGTTAAAATTAGTAGTCATAAAGAGGGCATAAAATTTCAAATCAATGAGAGGAATTTCTTGTAAGGCTAAATACGATAGTACAATATAGTCGATCATACAATAGTATAAATAAAATTCGATAGCACAATAGTACGCTGTATACAGTAGTATTGCTAAGCCGTAAACAATAGTATTGTATTCAGTGGCTCAGCGCAACTTCTATATCAGGGGATACCAAGATGGAATTTGCTATACTGGGAACGATGCGCGAATAAAAGAAAAGGTTAACAGGTTCGATCCCCATATATCCCCCGCACAATTGTACTAATATGCCAAGGCGTCAACTCTCATACCATTATGATAGAAATGTCATTTCGTGATTTCGTCCTCAAATTCGAATGTTTTTGTAACGAGTATTTTGGTTTTAACTGACGTTTATGATGGAAGGACAACAGACGTTCAAATATCCTCATAATAATCTAAAATCTATCCACCTATATAAAAAATCTTCATTATAAAATTAGAACACTTCTAAAACATTTTATAAATAGTTCAAAGGAATAAAATAACACCGAGTTTGCCACTACGAAATATTCAGAAAACAAGAAGGTAGGTAGGTATTTTAATTACCATCTTACTAGAACAACACAATGGGCTAATTTTAACGGTCCTAGATCAATCCCGAAGGGAAATATCCTAGGTAGGTATTTTGACGAGGCAACACCTGAGCTGACACCACACACTCCAAACTTCCACACCAACCCAACGTGAGGACTTTCAGCCACGACATATTTAAGGTGCACCAGCCGCTTCTACACCATACGCTCACAAATATCCATACAGTGACCCGGATTAAGAACCTTTCGATCTAAAGGCTAACACCGTAACCACCGGCTCTTGACGTTAGAATTGACATTTGATTGATTGTGAAAGGGATGGAATTGATGAATTTAAACATTATGAGGGGATATGTTAAAAGGAAGGCAGGTGGTTGAATAAACGCCGCGCTGGAGCAGCACAAGGGGCTATTGGCAACGGTGCGTGTATGGTATGGTATTTTTAATTAACGCCACACTAGAGCAACACAACGGGCTATTGTCCAGGATCGACTCCCAAAGGGAAAGATTCGAGATTGACGCCACTTATTTTGAACCACGGACAGATGATGAAATCACACCTAAGCTGGCACGTCACTCTCCAAACTTCCACACCACGCCAATGGAAGATATTTAAGGTCACGACAGCTTTAACATGCGCCACCCCCATTTGTTCACGACGGTCTTTGGAGAGATTTGAACTCGCAACCCTCCGGTTGCTAATACTTTACTCTTCCATCCGGGTTACCGCGGCCCAGGAAATATCCAAGGACAAAATCATGTAATTTTAATCTTATGCCAAATGACCAAGTCAACACACGAGCTGATACCCCACTGTTCAAACTTTCATACTACCCCAACATGATATTCGATGCCATGGCATCTTTAACTTGCATCAGCTCCACGTGCATCACGGTCTTAGGTTGGACCGAGTGTCGAACTAGCGATCCTCGAGTGCCAATCTTCAACCCTGGCAATTGAATCACCCCTACCCCGACAAACAAGCAGTAAGTTTTTCTTCACTTCCAAGCGCAGCAGACAGAAGGAGCGTGCTGTCTCTTGTTGCAGAAGTTTGGTAGATTATGCTTAAGAATCTACTTTTCAGTGTAGTAGATTCTTAAGCATAGTCTACTAAACTTAAGTTGTAACTACACAAATAAGCTGAGCTGATGATATCATCCAAGGGAGGCATGGGAAAAGGTTTAGAATTCGGGAAGACTATTGTTTATGATCAACATCGTTAACCAATCAGATACAGATAATCATCAAAAGCTAGGATGATCGGGCATCTAGACGTGTGAAAATAGCTCTTACTGAAAGAAAGAATGATATCAATATAGAAATCCAAACTAACGTGTACTGACGGTTAGCGTCAAAGATAAACTTTATTTTCAACATGTTTACTTTATTCAGTCAGTTTATAACCTTTCTCTAACATTGTATGCCGGGATTTCATGGACACTACGTCGCTTATGGCATTAGTATGCAGTAAAGGTGAGCAATTATGTCACCATTATAACTTGTTTTTTCGACTAGGAGTACGCAGATGAGGGTAGCGTTGCGTGATTTACGTACATTAGATAAAAGGCGAAAACGCGATGTTAATACTCATCTTTTCCTTGAATATTGAACGGAAAGGATCATCGGTGTTTCGTAACTAGTATAGTTATGACAGGTACAGAGCGGACAGTTTATTCAACACCTGTAGTTGACTTTAAGGTGTACATACGTGGAACTGAGGGAGACGTAGCTATAAAAAAGGAGTCTGGGGTCTCGATACACAAAGTGCGGATTTCTGATTCGTGAAATATCTCTACAAATAAAATACTATAAATGCTCAAAGAATTATTTGTATTCTTCAAACAAAATATTATGTCTTTGCTAAAATAAGTGCAACGTATGCACATTTTGTTTCCAATATTGATAGGTTTTGTTCCAGTATTAATTTAACTATACCTACCTGGACAACGTTTGCTAATCCTACTGAGGTATCTCATCAATAGCAAAACTGGCCAGATCTTGGTGGACGAGATGTCTTGCTTTTAAAAAATAACTATACCCTGCTCTCGCTATTATAAAAAACCCAGTAATATCTTGATGAACGAGATATCACTTCATAAAAGAACTGACCAAATACTGATATCGTCATCATACAAAAAAACCAAAAAAAAAAAACCGGCAATATACTGATGACAAGGCATCTCGTTAGAAAAATTGGCCCGATCTTGATGAACGAGATAGCTAGTCGAAACCACTTGGAGGATTAACTGTATTTGTGGCGATGTATTATCAACATCGATGTTTTAATTTTGAACATCGATGTCTCGAAACATCGATGTTCAAATAACAATCCAATAATCTCGGTCCGCTAGAACGTAATGCAGAAGACAAAATTGAGTTTTTTTAGGAACACGATTTTAATGTTATTTTATTTAATTATGAAATCAACCTAAAAAACTGATTGAAAGACTCCTTATACGATAATGCAAAATTTCATCTTTCTCCGATAGTTTTTCTAAAGCAAATTTAATAATCGTAAAATAAACTTAATTTTTGCAAAATAAAGAGACTAACACTCTTTTTACTAGGAGCGGAGAGCTGAAATTTTACACTATCGTATAAGTTTTCTTCAAGTATTTAACTAAATTTCCTTCTATTATAAAACAATATGAAGGTTGTCATTTTATTTTCGAACATGTATTTCATGATTATTATTTCAAACTAAATCCAACGAAAATAGCATTACTTCTACTAGTAGCAGAAAGCTGAAATTTTACGTAATCGTACAAGTATCTAAAAATAGATTTCAATAAAAAAATACTCCAGTACCACGTTAACTAAAAATACCTACTATACATGTCCATAAAAAGATTTGAAGGTTGCTGTCATAAAATTTTCGAATGGATATTTCATATTTTATATTTGAGTTAAATACTAACGAAAATAAGAAATAGAAACATTACATAAATAACAAAAACCGTTATAATAGTAGCACAATGCAAAGTTTCAGCATGATAGGAAGGTAATTGGGAATATATGAATAAAAGTATGGGAATTGAGTTTTACATTTCGTAACTTGGTATGAGAATGTAAATGTTGTAATTTTAAAATATGGCATAAATACTGGAAGTTATTATTAGATACAAAGGTGTTAGTGCAACCCTTTAAGCAATGTATTTGCATACAAAACTGAAAAAGACGTTATTCCCTATTGAATGTCACCATCGAATTTGTTTGTCTGTGCAGGATGTGTGAGTAAAGATGGGTGGTTTGATTTTTCCGATTTTATATGTAATTATTGAGATAAAATAAAATTATAAAAAATATCTTGATACAAGAGTTCTGCGTATTGATGCCAATTTCACGATGTCTTCTATGTTCCGGCGAGGCAATATACATAAAATGAAAAGTAGAAAAAACAGTACTAGAAGAGGCATCACAAATTTTCCTTAAAGAGAATCCTAAAAATGTTCTATTCGGTGTAGTCGATCAAGATATGCTCCAAAGTCTCTTCCTAATCAAAGAAAATAATTCACTTGTTGAAGTCAGCCAGATGAAAACGATTCAAGTAGGTCTGAGTCACAATAAGGTTTATTTTGGTTTTTGCAGAAAAAGTGGAAACTGCTCTCGGGTTTTTTAAGTAATAGTCCTCCATGCTGTGAACTGAACTTGGTTTGGTTCTATTAAGTTATTTTAGTGCTGAAATTGTTTGTGTCCTAGGTATAAGGAATCGAGAAATACCAGGTACCTCTATGGGTACCTTTAGGTAACTTGCTTTATTCAAGATGAGTCTTCCACCATTTTGAATTTGTAGCTTTTTAATATTTCGCGATCTATCAGCCAGACTTAATTTATTTGTCTGTTGCCAAGTGTGGTTTTAAATATTGAAGCACTGTAACACAAAAAATAAAAGAATATAGAGAAATCAGACTGTTTTTTCAATAAAAGTACCACTGTAGTGTAAGAAATGGAAAATTTTTCGAAGCTGGGAATCGGCGAATTCAAACTATTCTATCATGTAGTGAGATACATAACGATGGAAAACACGAAGAATTTAGGGGATTGATGGAAAATAAAGACTTTAAGTTAACCTGTCATAATTCTTGTGTGTTTCTATGTATACTGATAAAAATAAAGTGGTGAAATTTGAGAAACGATAGCGTGTCAGCGAAGAGTACGCTGTGAACAATTTGTGAAGATTCGAAGATCAAGTCTACCATCCTTTAATTTCAGACAGCATTGTATTTATTGTAGAACCAACTATGTTGTAGTAAAATATAAAAAAAAACATTCAGGGGACTGGTGGAGACCTGCGTACATGATCCGTGATAAACGTGTCGATGAAGAAAAATCCATAAAACAGTTAATATTGGATACTTGTAACAAGCGAAACGGTGAGTTGTCGTCACGTGTTAGAATAAGAGCTAAGGGAGCGGTTTGTGACTTTTAAATGCTGCCTTAAGAAGATACCGCGTTGACTGTCCTAAAAAATTCATGGGGATAATATCAGTAGCTGAAGGAAGATCTTGTAAACATCAGTTAAGAGGAATGCAAGACAAACACAAAGAACAGATGAAAATACGAACTGGAACAGATAAAAAGACCGTGAAGGACTTCGTCAACAACTACAAAATTACCTAGATCCACTGAAACCTGACCCACTATTACACATTTTGAATATTGCTACAGGCAGATTGTGTCCAGACAGCATAAATATCGATGATATGTGCCACCCATATAATTTACTCTCTTTTAATTGGTTTGCAAGCAAGTTCTCATGATATAAATGTTGAGCAAATACTGTCTCATGAGTTATCTACAGTCCCAACAGCTTTGTTTGACGATTCTGTAGAAATGAGGATAAGTAAAAACATGTCAAAATTCAGGACATTGCAGACGGAAGATTTAAGGTTGATGAATCAGCCTTATACTGCATTATTCCTAGGCCTAATAAAGGTACTATAAGTAAATACATCTTTCGCTTCAAATCTGCATTCATAACCAAACTACAGTTAGGTGATATGTACTTGATTTTTGATTGGTTTTATACTTTCAGCACCAAAGATGTTGTAAGACAAAAGAGATAAGCAGGAGTTAGCAGAGTTTACCAGCTATCATCGCAATCCCCACTTCCATCACAAAAAAACCACACTTAAAGTCACAGAAAACATGAAACAATTAATCTTATCTTCAGCGACCTTGTACAAAATAAGGAATATCTAGAACCTTACACTAAAATTTGCAAGCTAGTGGTTACAGTGTAAGATGAAATCCCAAACGAAATATCAGGCTTAAGTGTTTTAAAACGGCAAGATATAGCAACTCTGCATGAAGAGGCAGCTGTTACAATTGTTCAACAATCATGTAGACTAGGAACAGAAGGAGGAAGGAAGATGACTGATTTTTGATGACACTGATGTTTTTTGTTGCTTCTCTAACACAATTTAAAGGAAGGTATAGCCAGCACAATGTACATGGAATAGCCAATAGGAGGAAGGTCGTTGATTGACATTAAAACCTTCGTCCGAAAACTGAAATCATACCAGATATCTTGACCGGACATGCTGAGAGTGGATATGATACCACAGCCTGCCTTTTTGGTATAGGGAAAGGTAAAATAGTTAAGGTATTAAAAATGGGTCACTCCCTTTCACATTGACGAGAGATAAAACAGCAAGCACTGAAGATGCGAACATACAAGCATCAATTTTCATTATCATCTACTATGGTTATCCAAAATATTTGATAACTTCAGAAACACGAGTTAAAGCCTGGTCCATTAAAATGAGAACAATGTACATGGAATAGCCAATACGAGGAAGGTCGTTGATTGACATTAAAACCTTCGTCCGAAAACTGAAATCATTCCAGATATCTTGACAGGACATGCTGAGAGTGGATATGATACCACAGCCTGCCTTTTTGGTATAGGGAAAGGTAAAATAGTAAAGGTATTAAAAATGGGTCATTCCCTTTCACATTGATGAGAGATAAAACAGCAAGCACTGAAGATGCGAACATACAAGCATCAATTTTCATTATCATCTACTATGGTTATCCAAAATATTTGATAACTTCAGAAACACGAGTTAAAGCCTGGTCCATTAAAATGAGAAGGAATAGCTCTTCACAACCTCTGAGACTCTGTTCACTGTCACCGACTAATGAAGCTGATCTGCAGAATGTAAAACGAGCACAGCTTCAAACTATCATCTGGAAGAATGCTTTGGGTACACCTCCTGCCATAGATTCTGAACTTCTACAAAAACAGTGTTTTCGAAGCACTCCTGCCCATTGGTGTGCCAGATAAGGCTACACTTTCTCTTAATGAGGTCTTGAAGTTAATTAAATGCTCCTGTAAAAAAAACACCATGTCGTACAAAAATATGTGGTTGCGTGGACACCAACTTGTCCTGCATTGTTTTGCGTTTGTGATCATAACTGCTGTTTTAAAAGAAATATCCAAGTACAAGAATATGACGAGAATGAGCAAATATAATTTATTTTGATTTCAATTAACAGACATTTGTCTTCATTAAGTGAGATATAGTTGAAAATCTAGCTGAACTACCGTACTTTACTTGTGAATATACCTTTAATGTGTACCTACTAATTTTACATTTTGTTAACCAACAACTTGTGTAAATGTGTGTTTTAAAAATAATTAAATAATATAGGTTACGATATAAAATAAAACCTAACAAAAATTGATGATTTTTTTTAGTGAATTTTCGATAAATTTATTAAAATTATACATTAAAGATAACCGCGCCTTCATTATTTATATATTTTTTACATATTAGAACAACTACTTTCAAAACTGTAATTTCAACTAAAATTAGCTATAAATATACGAGGAACACATGTTGGTGACAAAATAAATACAACTATTCATGGAACTTAACTATTTAATATAGGGATGACCGCCATCTTGAATTCTGAGAGTTGCCCAAATGTACCGCTTGGGTGACGCAGTATCTTTGCAATATTATGAATCTACTCGTAATATTATGCAAGGACCCGCAATATTATCAATCTACATATCCTAAGCATGAAATACCAACAATTAAAAAAAATTAATAGTTCTAAACAGAGTTCGAAGACAATCCCTATTTGGCTGTCAGACTATAATGGCGGTCATTAGGCTTACTGATAAATATGGCGATTTATTCCAGTGTTCCGCTGTTTAGCACGGAACTCGGTTGGAAGAGTAACGGATTAGCAAGTGGAGGGTTGTGAGTTCGAACTCAGCCAAAGACCGTCAATGTTCAAGTTAAATCTGTCGTGGCTTCAAATGTCCTCAGGTGGGGTGGGGTGTAAAATTGAAGATTAAGGTGCGAGTTCAGATGTGACCTCGTCATCTGACAATTGTTCAAAATTAAGTGTTGTTGTCCTAGGATCTTCTACTTTGTGTTTGATGCTGGACATCGCGAAGAGCCCGTTATCTTGATTCAATGAGGCGTTAATTAAATACCTATACTACTTCCATAAAATACTCCAAAGTGGTCGAGACTGTCTCCTAACTCTACCCAGACACATAGAGAGAGTAGTTAATGTCAAAACTTGGTTTGCTGCCATATTTGACTTCATTTATGTTGGTCATATTTGGCCATGCTGCTCTAGACACAACACATACAGCATCAAGTAATAGACAGACATACCCTATGAAAGTTTTACAGACACAGAAGATAGAAATACTCCCAGGGAGAAATACAACCAACTGGAATCGAACCTGCGACGAAAACAACTAGCATGTTGCTAGATCAGTGGACATACCATCTGAGCCACGATGGCTCCAGTTGGCAAAAGAATCGAGCTCATTGTGGTTGGCAATTTGATTAACTTATCAGCCCAGCTACTGCTAGCTCAGTACAGCTATCACTGCTATATACTTCAAAATGTGAAGGATTCCACTGCAAAATGATGCCTGTTTGTCTTTTAATTTGAAATAGCCCGTCGTGTTGCTCCAGTGCGACGTTAATTAAATCCCTACCTACCTTTTAATTGACAAGTATCTGTGGGATTTCCTCAATTCTAAAAGAGTAGTCGTCTGGTCTCTGCTGGCAAAGTCAGCGAAGGGCGGCCATGGAGCCTGTCAGAATACAAAAATAGGACTAAAAAGTAAACTATGAATGGATATAAAATTATGCATTGCATAGATTGCCATTTGGATTTTCCACGAATTCCCTACACAAACTCAAAAAAATAAAATATATAAAGGAAAAACTAAATTGGAATTGTTCGATTTGGAAAATATCGACACAATCATCTTTTGAAAATAATCAATTCAGTTGCTAAATACACTACTTAGAACAAAATATCAACTAAACTTGTCCGGTGTTAAAAAAAGTATTTATTTTCCATGAAAACCACAACAGAGAAGGTTTTCCGAAGCTCGCAGACATTGTTTCAGAGAATGCAGCTTAAAAAATCACGGTTGCCTCATCAAGTGGACTAGAATAATAATAGCCGGAGGCTCAAATTCAACAGGTTTCGCTTTCAAGGGGGAAACTGTGCAGTTCGTTTCTTTGGTTAGTTACTCCGGAGTGCCATCAGCGCATGGACGAACAGAACTTTTCTTTTGTGGAATAATCCTCTTCCCCCCTCCCCCCTCCCATTACGCGTCACATACATAAATGCAAATTTCCCACCAGAGCTGAATGATGACTATACCAGTGTTGACGGACTGATATCCAGTTTGAGTGCTGTGAGTGCAGCTGAATTGATGCAAGGATTGTGATTTTAGGTAAGCGAGTAGCTTTTGTTTTGATTGGTTGGGTTTTATGGCGAAAGGGCCATATTTGACCAAGCTTTGTTTTGATTGCAATCGAGTTTTTATGTGTTTTTGGATATTATTTTTTACCCTGGAAGAGGGCACCTCATATTGTATGACTCTCAATGTACCGTATACTCGGGTACTTATTCGCCGAAGAATTCTCGAGTTGTCTTTAGAATTGAGAATTAAGATCAATCAGTTAACTTAAATTTGAAGGTTAAATTTGAAGTGTCTTCACTAGGAATGAGATGGAATTATTGTTTTCAAAAATATTCTATCATACTTAATGTTATTTAAAGGTTTAACCACTGATTTTGTGTTTATTTAGATTATTTGGAGAAAAAATAAAGTGAATTATAACGTATTTATTCCCAATAAGTGAGTTTTTATGTTCCCAATAAGCAAGCAATCGTTCTTTATTGTTTTCCGGAGCATATTGTTGTTTTTCGATTTCCTTCACATGATCGAGGTGTTTATTTTAGCGAAAAAGATTAGTGAATTATTTATTAAAATTATTCTTGAAATGAGCATTTGATGTATGTAGAAATTCGTTTAGCATAATTTCATGTGTTTTTGGATATTATTATTTTTTCTTCTGGAATATAGCACCTTATATTCGGTACTCATGTACCGGTATACTGTACATGACTCGATGTACCGTATAATCGGATACTTACCTTCCGAAGAATTCTCGATTTGTATTTAGAATTGAGAATTCAAAGATAAATTAGTTATCTTTAACTTAGTTACTCATTGAAGGTTTGAGTATCTTCGATAGCGATGAGATGAAATTATTGTTTTCAAAAATATTCTACCATATTTAGTGTTATTTAAAAGGTTTTTCTACTGATTTTGTGTTTATTTATATTATTTGGAATGAAAAAAAGGGACTTTTATCCCGTATTTATTCCCAATAAGTAAGTTTTTAAGTTTCCAATAAGCAAGCAATCTTTGTTTTTCTGAGCATATTGTTTTTCTATTTCCTTTACATGTCAAGGTGTTTACTTTAGTGAAAAATGTTAGCGATTTTTTGGGGAATTGCTTATTAAAATTATTCCTGAAATGAGCATTCCATGTTTGTAGAAATCCGTTTATTTTTCTACACAAAATTCATATTTCGCCAGAAATTGCATTTTCTTACAAAACTAATTATCGTCGTAACTTCTTTTTTTATCGAATTCATTAATTTTTCCGGAACTATTGAAAAAGGCAGCAGTAGCCCATTAGCGGATTAGGAACCGAAGGTTTGAGAGTTCGAGACAAAATCGAACTAAAGACCGTCGGGCACATGGAGTATGGTGCACGTTAAATTTGTCGTGGCCTTAAATGTCATCACGGTGGCGTGATGTAGAAGTTTGGAAAGTTGAGTGCCTGCTCAGGTGTGGAACTTGTCATCTGACCGTGGTTAAAACTACAAGGAGTCGTCCACGAATCGTTCTCTTCGAGATTCATATTGGACAGTCACCAATTAGCCATTACGTTGCTCCAGTGAGACGTAAATTCAACTATCTACCCACCTGAAATATTGAACAAGATGAATTAATTTACTTCGTGAATTGTTTGCTAAAATTATTCCCGAAATTAGGTTTATATGTTTACAAAAATCGCCTATTTTTACATAAATTTCATTCCGTTCACCTGCTATTTTTGAACAAGATGAGTTAATTTCTAAAATTATTCCCGAAATTAGGTTTAGATGTTTACAAAAATCTCCTTAGTATCTCCGGTCACCTGCTATTTTTAAAACTCTGAAACATAATTTCTCAGAACAAAATTACGATTTTGAGTTGTATATGTATCAATAGTCTAGTTACAGGCCAATGATAATTAAGATGTGCTTCGAATTCTGTAACAATTTCGCGAAGTCCGGAGTTAGAAAGATACAAATTTTATTTTGTTTTCTGAACATGTTGTCTACTTAGGAACGTAGAATAAAAGTTAGGTAAAATCTGTCCAGATTGGTTCAGATAATTCGAACTGAATCGATCGAGTTTTCAAACGAAAATTCTAAGTCCGTTTATTCTCATTTCTTCCTTTGACTCTCGGGTATCTTTGGTTTCGTTTTCTTCTATTTGATGCTTAATCAAATGAAGTCCTTTCAAACAGTCAAATTTTCATCGAATTGATCAATTCAAATTCATTTAAAATTTTCACAAAAACTTTATTCTTTAACACTTGAAATCATTAATTAGATGAATAATCTGAAAAAAAATTCATGAAACTTGAAATTTTAAATTTTGTATTGAATACTTTGAAGTGTGAAAGCCTGACTGGAAATACACTAAATTAATACTTTTGAATAAAAATTGCCAAAAATTAATTTCCTTCGGAAAGAATATTTTTTAATCTAGACAAGTTTTTACAAATTTTTATAGCTAAATTCTTGCATGAAATATTGAATTGAATATGATCTTTTATCATCAAATTCCATTAGGAAACAAAATGTTACTATATAAATACTTCGTTATTAAAAAAAAATTGTTCATTCATTAATTTTTAAAAGCATATCTTGATATGTGTATGATGTAAACGTACAATAATTTTACTGTTACAAAATCTATTAATTGAAATATTTAGCCTCCAAGTAATGCAAAGCTTATTAAGAAAGAAAATTACAACTTTACTAATGAACATGCCATGTCCTGTCACTTTTACAAATACTACGAATAAATCTAGAATTTATATTTAGCTTAGTTAATCGCTCTTGGCTGTCATGTTTTATTATATGAGAGCTAATTGGATAATAAAATTTATTTATAGACAAAAGAAAAAAGTTAGACTGTTCTTTTATATTAATTTGACTACCTTACGTTTTTAAACGCTTATTGAAAATTTTAATAGTAAAAGTCCAGTTGTTTTTTTGCGGCAATGAACCAAAAGATAATGTTAATATATGGTTCATATAGTTTTTTAATAATACAAAATATGACAATAATCTATGATATTAAAAAGTTATTTACCATGCTAATTAAAATTATGAATTCTCTCTGTGCTAGAAATAGCCGAACTATGCAGTATAAAAATGGTTTCTCTGAAAATTCTGTTGTACACACCGCTATTATTTAATAGCCATAATTCAACACCATTTTTTTAAAATAAGGATAACTTATTGAGTGGTATGTTTTAAAATTTACTATCGTAAATATTTTTACACAAATATAATCTTTGCTTATTCAAATGGCAGTGTTCTTTTTTTGGAAGAAACCTGACTAAAACAAAAACTACAATTGTTTACAATTAAGTTTCTGAATACTAAGACCCTGTTTTGGATAAAACCCAGTCAACTTTTAACACAAGTTCCATCTGTGATTCAAGTCTTTTAATATCAATGGCTGGAAGTAACAGAGAAAGATCTATTCGTGATACATCAGTTGACCTTGACAGCTTCATCTATAGAATATATTTTAGACAGTATTCTATATAAAGAATCTCCTTTTTAATGCTATTGTGTACCATTCTTGTTCAACCAGCTCCCAATGGTATTTTTTCCGAAATGAATTCTAGCGGAAGACAACGGATTAAAGCGCTTCCGTAGCTACATTCCCTGAATAAACAGTCACATAATGCTATTGTGTATTGATCGTTAGACAATTAAAACCTCTATTTTTTGCGATAAAGGAATGACAGGACATGTAAAATTTCATGACGTAGGAATTTATATAGAATACAGATTTTCGTTTCAAAATAATTTTATTGAACTTCAAAATGGAAGAGATTTAACAAAATGGAACCGTTACGATTTTCGAGTCATATCACTTTCAGCGCGAACTTTGAAAAGTATTAGAGTCCATCACTTTATTTTTCAGATATACTAGAAATGCATTTTCAAACGCAACAGCAATATTTGCTAAAAAAAAGGTTTCGAATCAAAATATCAATTCTGCTGTTAATATAAATACCTTTTATTTTGTTAAACATCAAACTCGTAATATGAAGCTTATTAAAAGTGGAAAAATGCATAAATAATTCGAACACTTAAGTTATTTTATTATAAATGAGATGAATAGAATTTAATTTGTCCTCCAATCTTCTTGAAAATATTCTGTTATGGTCATCATATTCTACATGTAATCAAACATATATTTTGCTAATGTACGCACAGGAATCGACATTATTTATGTTTTGACGATGGCAAAAACATTTACAAAAAATGTAAATTCCATCGCCTTGGGATTCATAAGCCAATTGTATTTATTCATTGTGAAATTCAAATGTACTTAATTATGGAGCTGTGTAATATTGCTAAGACAACTTGAAAGAACAAGAAATTTTTCAGCAGCCAGAAAGCAATGAGAAATCTGGAAGATGGTCACCAACGAAAAAACGAAAATGTAAGCGTAATTGAAAAAAACAATTATTAAACGCACAAAGGATATAAATGCATAGATTTGTTGGAAATGAATACAAAGAAACTAAAGTGGGGTGAGAGTTACAATATTTGCTGTCAATAAATGTAGACAGTTAATAAACTTTGGCTCAGATGTATTGGTTTATTAGCTTGACATAAACAAAAACAAAACTTCAAATCTTGCACCAAGAATATAATGGACTCGTCCCAAGTTTACATGTTTCTTCACAAAGCCCTCAATAACTCAACCGATTGTCAAGCGAAAAAAATAAAGTTTTTACAACTGTTTTATGCAATGTTTTTTTAGGTCAGCAAGACGTGTATCAGCTGTCTGGAAGCAAGTAACTCTACTCTGGCCTAATGGCTCAGAATCGTCGAAAGGAAATATAAAACCAGTGACCTGAATCATAAAAAGGAAGACGCTCGTTCGAACTGTTTCGGAGTAACGTGATTGCTGAAGCAACTCAATCAACGAACATTAGTTATTTTAACATTAAGAACCAAAAAAATGTTCAGTTTTGCGGTTCGTAACGAACTTTTTTTTTTTTTTGGTATAGAACATTACAGTTTTTCTCAAGAACATTTTTATATCAATCCATCAATGTGATTACTCGTTTAGATTTGGTTGGGTAAGATTGATTTAACGGGGTTAACGTCTCGACACAGAATGCTTCGTTTCAATGAACTGAAATTACAAACCTGTTTCCGCTAACATCAAGCAAACATTATTTTTAACTCTGTCCACCGCTTGATAAAATCATATCTTCTCAGACAAATTTGTAACTGCCGATTTTAACATCTGTGATTACTATTCTTACCCTCTAAATGGCTTCGAAGAGAAATCTCGTCCATCAAAAACTGACGAATTTCACTCATGACGAGTAATATACTCATCAAGATTATGCTTATTTTTTATGACGACGAGATCAAGGAATTGCCTATTTTAATCTCCAAATGATTTCGACGAGAAATCTCGTCCATCAAAAATTGACGAATTTCGCTTATGACGAAATATATACTTATCAAGATCTTGCTTATTTTGTATGACGTCGAGTATTGCCTTTTTTAATCTCCAAATGGTTTTACCTATTTTTTTATAAAAACGGGATCAAGGTATTGCCTATTTTTCATGATGACGAGATCAAAGTATTGGCTATTTTTTATGACAACAAGATCAAGGTATTGACTGTTATTTATGACGACGGGATCAAGGTTCAAGATGTATGTTCTTCCCATTCACCAATTTTTATCGAAATAGGACTCCTTTTTGGTGCGTTGATTTTTTTATATAGTTTGTATCTCGTCATCTAGGTAATGCCGATTTTTTATGATGGTCAATTTGGTCAGATCTTGTCAGCTTTCTTCTGAAGACGAGATATCTCCACCACGATATTGGGCCAGTTTTGACAATGATGAGATACCCATGGAGATAAACACAAGGAGGATTGATTAACTATGTGCTCAGAATAAACACTCTTCTATGTGCTATCATTATAAGTACATCTGTGTATACATAATTAGGCTCTTTATGGGACCAACGCCAAGAATAAAATCTCATTCCTCACAAAACTGCAGCTTTTTCATATTCTGCGTTTCAAAAATGAAACTGTTTCAAATTGATTTTTATAAATCTGAGTTTTAGTTAGAAAATAAAAATGTTCCGAAACCTTTACTCACCCGGAACATATATAAGTTGATAACTTATTCGAAATGTTTAGTTGAACCGAAACTTCATGTTTGGTATGTTGTTATTATAGTGAAAGGGCAGGATCTGGACGAAGCGGTACTACGCAATACTTTTTCCGTCAGGCTTAATGGGGTAGCAACAGACCAGTTGGTATAGTCACAAATAAGTTGCTAGTACTTTATACAACCTAAGATTGTCGTAAACATGGAGGCAGTGGGTGTACGTTATCTGTAGCTGCCCTCAGATGTCCTCACGTTGGCATAGTGTGGGTGTTTGGAGAGAGGGGTGCCAGCTCAGGTGTTGACTTAGTCATCTGATCTTGGCTTAAAATTACGAGTGCTGTTCCTGACCATCTCCATGTCCTCACGTTTATGTGGTGTGGAGGTTTGGAGAGTGAGGTGACAGCTCTGGTGTGACCTCGTCATCTGACCGTGGTTCAAAATTACGCGGTGTTCTCGAATCATTCCCTTTGGGTTTGATCCCGGATCGTTGCCAATAGCCCACGTGTTGCTACAGTGCGACGTTACTGAGGATACACATCTAACCTTACCGTCTCCAATAGCTCAGTGCGGTGCTTCAGTGCAACTTAAATTTAACTATCCAACCCATCAAGTAAATATACATACACATAGAAACTTTTTACTGACACAAAGGAAAGAAATATGGTGGAATCGAACCTGCGACGCTTACAGCTTGTAAGCTGATAGCGCAGTAGGCAAATATACGGAGTCACCTTGGTATCAGAAAACTTTATAAACATTGCACATTCATAGACAAATTTGAATTGATTTTAAATTAGCAGAATAAGAATCAATCTTAACACAATAAATTCAACAATAAACATTTGTATTGAATTGTTTTAAATTCAAGACAGATACATTAACCATTCAATAAGTATAATTAATAACAAGTAAATTTTTATGAGCACGTTATATCATGTTTATGACATACATTGAATCTCTCCTGAGACATCTACTCTCAAGTAATATTAATCTGTGAACGTCATTGACTGGCTTATCTCATAATTTAAACAAAAGTGGAGTGACGTTACATTATCGCAAAAGTTATCCCGTAAAATGAAATGAGGTCTCTGACTCGTCCCACAAAACCTTAATTACTACAGTAAAACGAATTTTAAATCTTGTGAGGTAAATAGACACCATGACTACATAATGGGTTTATTTTTGTGTGTCAACCCTTTCTTTACTGACACCACTACTACGAAGACTTGATTTACTAGGTTATAAAAAAGTTGTAAGGTAATATGTGTAGGAGTTTCTGGTAATAATTTATAAAATTTATTTTTCAGCATTCAATTGAAAAAGACCTAAAGGGATGTACTAAGTTCATTGAAATATAAGCGGACGCACATCTGGTACCCTCGAACTTACAACCAACATGGAGGTAGAGAAAAAAGGAGACGACATTTTCTGTGTGTCACCGGAAAAGTTTTCTCAAAGCACAACCGCGTTGACGGGTATCCTTCCAGAAAAGAAAATTCTATCCGAAGACGACGATGAAGACATTAAATGTGGAATAGGGTCATGGACCCCTCGATGGATTCAAGGGGCAGCCAATACCAAACTGTTCTTGTTCTTTTATTCCATTGCTGGACTGGCACAAGGGGCACAATTTACGTATCTTGTAGGCTGCTTGTCCACGTTAGAGAAAAGATACTCATACGACACGAAGAAGAGTGGTCTCATTATGATTGCTGACGAGTTTCCACCCATTCTTCTTGGAGCCCTTATTGGCTATTTTGGAGGCATATCCCACAGGCCTAGGCTATTGGCTTTCGGCATGATAATAGGTTCCTTAAGCAGCATTGTAATGGCTATTCCGTATTTTATGTACGGAGCGATAAAATCCGATGCAGCATTTGATTATTCAGTAGCCAGGATACCTGGTGTGAAAGCCCAGTTTTGCGACAAGGAATACAACTCAATTGAAAGCGAATGTGCCACATCTGTTACGGGAATTGTTCTGACAATGTTCTTTCTCGGTAATTTCTTAAAGGGACTGTCTGGATGCATCTTCTATACTATCGGGACGCCATACATGGACGACAACATCGAGAAGAAGAACAGTCCTTTATATCTGGGTGAGTATGAGTTTTTTTTTTTACGTTTTTAAATGGTCGTTGAACTTGATTTATTTTATTCGTGTTTAGATTGGTGCAAAAATGTGTTTGTTCATCTAGTTTTTAGAAAGTAATTGAAAAAATATTTTGCTCCATGTAGCAAACGTATTGTGCTTACATCTGACTGTTTCTTCAGTGCTAAGTAAATCCGAGTTTTTTAACCCTCCTGGTGGTTATCTCGACGAATAGGTCTGTCGTCATTAGCAAAACAGACCAGCATAAGAACGAGATCTTGTCCATCAAGATCTACTAATTTCTCGTCATTGGAAGAAAACTGATCAGATTTTGATCTCGGCATCATAAAAAAAATTGGAAATATTTTGATGACGAGATATCTCGTCATTACTAAATTGGTCAGATCTTAATGGCTGACATATCTGGTCGAAGCCACTTGGAGGATTAACAGATTTCAGTTTTAGCCCGTGTGTATGATTTCCTATTTCGTTTGTTCCTTTGTAGGAAAACCAGAAAAAAAAATGTTTCTAAAAGTACGTTCTTACATTTTGAAGGAAATTGTGATTTTTTTTTGTCATTTGTCGCCTTCAAGTCAAAAAAGTGATAAAAATCGCAACCATAGTGGCTTCTAGAAAGATACGAATGAGCAAATTACGAGACGATCCTAACACGTGACCCACTGCAACCTCTCCACAGCTCTTGAACTCTAGCTCCGTTTGATTACATCACTTATCTCCAGTAATCGCACTATCAGTAGAAGATTGCAGGATATTCCACTGAAGTTTTAAAGCGGCATTTTCCTATTTGGAATAGCGTTAGTTACGTCTTGAGCCTACAAAGAACGTCTTTTGCCGATAGCCAGGAACGTCGAGGGGGTCTTGTGTGTGGAAGACAACGAACAAAACAAGAGTATAAAACTGGCAGAGAATCTTTCAAAGAGGTACAAACTCAACCATTTTAGAGCATTGCAACAGCATAATAAATACGATCAGAATGAGGAGAAACTCTTCAATAACTCTTCCAATTCCTTGTGAATGGATGTTTTGAAGTCATATCCTAAGAAACAGTATATATTTTGACGTTAAAGCTAGACAACCTTTCCATTAGTATTGCTGCAAGCCTCACATTGACTGTCACAGCCTATTGACCAAAGACGGAACAGAAAAGTGCAATATGGTGTAAATAATTGCGTTTACCAAATATCATAACCATGTCTTCGAAAGTACAAAACTCGAAGAAAAACTCTTTGAAGATTGACTTCGCTCCTGTTCCCATCAAGGAGCCTGATGACTCCAGTCATGAACAGGATGGTGAAGAAACCATGTGCGGCATAGGCAGTTTCCATCCTGCTTGGTTGCAAATTTTCAACAGCCCCAAAGCGTTTCTTGTCAACCACAGTCTCTTAGGGGTGCTTCAAGGGGCCTTCTTCGCCTACCTAGTCGGATGCCTGTCCACCTTAGAGAAGAGGTATGCCTACGAAACCAAAGTGACCGGCATAATCATGATAGCGGACGAAATCAGCCCGGTACTCTTTGGGTTATTGCTGGGATACTTTGGTGGTAAGTCCCACCGACCGAGAATCGTTGCTTTTGGAATGGTTTTGACTGTTCTGAGCTGCTTCATGATGGCAGTGCCGTACTTTGTTTACGGTCGCATTAAGGATTTCACATCAGAGTCCGTTGCGCATGTGGTGAATCGAACCAAGTACGAGTTCTGTGACTTGAAAGAGAAAGATCATTTTTGCCAGAGCTCTCCAACGTTGACAGCCGTCTCGTTTCTGTTTTTCGGGAATTTTTTGAAGGGTTTTGGATCCTTAGCTTTTTACACAATTGGGACGTCCTATTTGGACGACAACGTGAAGAAGAAAAACTCACCCGTATATTTCGGTAAGTTGTTAAATGTTTACAGATATTAATTTGTAAAAGTTAATAATTTCGTTTGTACCTAATGTGTTCCTACTGCTCAGCATAATATTTTACAATGTCTCGTTATTCATCAGTCATTGAAAATGAATGCATTTTAAACTCCACAATCATGTTAAAGTTCGGTAAAAGTGTCCAAGATTAATCTACTCAATTTTTACCATTTTCATTTTTGAGTACGTTGCCACGAGATAACGTTTCATAACGCCTTTATAATACTTACTACACATGTTCACTCTACTTTCTATGTTGTTGTTCCCATCAGCAGATAAATGTCGACGACCTATTCATTTTTAAGACCAATGATAAGAAAGTTCAGGATTATTTACCATGTATTCTCTAATATCAAGGGGCATGTTTGCTTTCTTCTATTGATAATTTCCCCATTAGATTAACAGAAATATGTTTTGTATATTATGCGATTTCTTTAGAACTGTAACAAAAAATGAATAAAGCTTTTCAAAACTTCCACATTTATAAAATTTAAAGAGTTGAGCACAACTTTATCAAAAACTCCTTAACCTTTGTACTAGAAATGTGAATATTTCATAAAACAGACATGTGTGTAGCTATGTTAAGCTGCTTCATACAGTTATATTCTCATATAACTATATACTAGGGTGGGCCGAAAAAAAGGGTTTGTTTGGCTATCACATTCTAATAGTGCGGAAAAGGTTGGCTCATAGAGTAAAACTAATATGTAAAAAAATTTCTTCCCGATTTATTGATATCTTTTGCCTTCCCAAGCGGTTCAAACCCTCCAATCAAATCAAAATTCGGGCATTTTTTTTATAAAAAAATAAAAATGTTTACAATCACGTTCTAATAGTGCGCAAAAGTTAGCTAATGTTTTCAATATTAACTGTAAATAAATTATTTAGATCAGTACATATCTTCTGCCTCTCCTACGGAGGCCAAATAGCAGAAAAAATTGATCATCAGTTTTTACCGTAATTGCAAAAATCGTTATTTTGGAAGAATGTCATTTTTTCAGTTTTTTCTGCTATTTGGCCCCCGTTGGGGAGGCAAAAGATAAGTACTGATCTAAACAATCTTTTTAACGTTAATATTGAATGTATTAGCTTACTTTTGTGCACTATTAGAACGTAATTGAAAACTAATTTATTTTTATAAAAAAATGCTCGAATTTTGATCTTTTTGGAGGGTTTGAACCCCTTGGGGAGGCAAAAGAAATCAATAAATCGGGATTAAATTTTTTACACATTAGTTTTACTGCATGAGACAATTTTCCCGCACTATTAGAATGTGATAGCAAAAAAAAAAAAAAACCACTTTTTTTCGGCCCACCCAACTGTATACTTCGTCGAAACCTCCGAGTGGTTCCAACGAAATATCCCGTTTTGACGAGATATCTCGCCCATAAAGTTCTGACCAACTTTATTAATAACGAAATATCTCGTCATATCGATAAGGCCGATTATTTGATTATGATGAGATTAAGATGTAGCCAGTTTTGCTTTTGGAGATATACATAGTCCCTACAACCTCCAGGAGTGTTACAATTTTTTGTAAATAAGCGAAAAATGATATTCGGAAGATTATATACTGATGATATTAGAAAGTATATTTCTAATTATCCTTATATCTTTTCATAAAATAGTTTTATAGTATTTCAACATATGCTAATATACTGTTACGAGAGGAAGATATTAATATACAGTTATTGCTTAATTGTTAATGCTCCTGTGTGGTAACGTCCAGCAACATTTATTCATCAGGTGTTTATTCTCTTGTTTGCCAATACTATTATTCTTTGTTCTATACCTTGAAAACAATAAAAAACAGTACTTTTATGTTTCTTTCAGAAGGGGAAAACTCATGTACGAAAATAAAATACCGATTTTTGAATGAATGTCTGGAAATAAATATGCCTGTGTTCTTAGTTTATTATAAATTATAAACTTAAATTGTGTAAGAGTTTTGTTGAGCGTCATATTCTGAAAGGTTGTTTTACTTAATTTCTCTTTTGAGAGTGGGGATGCCAGCTTAGGAGTTGACCGAAATTACTAGGCGTTCTCTTCGGACACTTTACTTCAGGATCCCTCCACGATCGTCGCCAATAGCCCATTGTGTTCCTACAGTGCAACAACAATTCAATTTCCTTGCCTTACCTTAAATTTTCCTCAAATTTAAGAAAAACATTAAAAAAATTGGGTGACATAATTATATCTTAATAATTTTTTTTTGTACGTAAGTTTTTTAAGTATTTTTTAAACGACAATTATGTAATCACCGAAAAACGATCGAGTTATAAACGTATTTTTAAATGTAATTTTTAACTATTATCCTTTAATTTTATTATTCATTCAAAAATCTGTGCAAGCAAAATGTTGAATAGCGCAGTATAATTTCTTCGAGAAGGATTCAAAATGTGAAATGATCCATTATAAGTATTGTAATTTAATAAAGTATTCAATCTCTGTTCGCTCTGGATGGAACATTGTACTAAGAACGCTTTTTAAAGATTCGCTGGAAATAATAATAAAAAGTCATAATAATAATAATTCAAAAATCTTAAACATGAAAGAAAAACAAAGCAGGATTATTGAATATATGGTAGTTGAAAAAATCTGGTAACAAACTGAAAACATTTAATACTAATTTTATTTTTCGAAAATTATTTTTCTATTTGAAAACCAAATGCTATAGTAGAGTATAATACTTATCAGGGTTGTTCCAGGGTGATTTACTGGGCTTATACATAATCAGAAAGAAATTAGGGTGACTTAAAGACAGGTACAGTGTTCAAATTAAAGGAAAATGTTTCGTTTCCTTGATGTTTCTGCAAGCAATGAATCATAAAACATTCGTTGCACATTCAATGTAATATTTTCAGACTACTCGAATCTGAACTAACAATAACTTAAGAGGAACAGAAAATTTTCAATCTATGGGATGGAATTTCTTTATTTCGGTTAAATGCCTCTTTCGTGACCCATTGTTTTGTTTTAATGCTTAATGTTGACTTCTCATGGTTTTATAGATATCATATTTAAAAGTCCAAACATGAAGCTCAGCCTTATGTTTTCAGATTTTTCGTGAGAAAACAGATTTTTCTTTCGAAGACAAAACCTTTCAAGTAATCGGTTTCTAAAAAATGTTGAATCGTCCATTCTAAAAACTATTGTTTCGCAAATTTTGATTGAATAATAAATAAGTTTAAACCATGTGAAGGACTGGAATTTGATGAATTTGTTGACATGTAAATGTAGGTTTGAAAATATAGGCTTTTCTATTTTAGTGAGAAATTATATGCAGTTATATATAAAAATAATTGCTGGGTAACTTAAAAAATGAGAATTTGGTGGATATCTTGAGATTTTATGCAACAGGATTTAATCTCGAATGCATGTCTTGTTATTGAAAAAATATAAAGCTTTCTAATTGATTTTTATAAATTTATACCTTGATAGAAAAAGAGCCAACGTCTATTTGGCAAATTTTGAGTAACAGTGGAGGGTTAGTAATTTAAAATTTAATTCAGCGTACAGAAAATAATTTATAATATTTTACTATCATAATGGAGGACATTGGCACTTTTCTATTGTGAATTTTATTACTTTTATATAATTTGTGCATAAAACTCAAAATTAGCAAATTTGGTCGTTGACACCAAGATACAGAAATAATTGCGCTTGAATTGAATTATTGTTGTCCATTTCTTCCTTACACAGAACTCCTCCCTTTCTCACTCTAACACACGTGGCCCGCTTTTTTACACAATCCGTCCTGAAGCAGTCATGTAGTTGAGCACCTCTGTTCAGATAGTGAAGATAGTTATATAAGATAACTCTTTCATCTGCAAACTCTATTCACCCTGCTATTATTTGCTTGGAACATTCGATAAAAACGTCTTCAAATGCTCTGCAAACATCTTTTATCGTCATAAATCTTAACAATGAATGACTTGCGCAAAAATAGCCTTGTCGATAAATCCTTTCGGTATCTTACGTAATCGGACATTGGATAGTGCTTCAGACACTCGTGTATTCTTTATTTATGTTTCTTGGTTTCTACTGAATGAAAAATAGTTAAACGCTCATTCTCCCCAGTAATATTTACGGTTTTTCTAATTCTTTTTTATCTGAAGCGATAGATGTAAAATTATAATTTCAAAAACTCTCAATTTGGAACCAAGACAACTGTTGATTATTTGAGCAGGCGATTCTAGTTGCATGACACATTTCTCTTATTATCCCCTGAAAAAACTGCAATGCATTCAAAAATGTAGATTAGGTTAGGTAGTGGAACTTATTTCGCACTGGAGCAACACAATGAGCTTTTAAAGACGGTCAGGGATAATCCAGGAAATTGGGCTAGTTTGGGTAGCTAGTCCTACTGGACTGCTAATTCAGAAGGGAAAGATCCGAGGAGACTCGTAAATTTGTACCACGTCAACACCTTGGATGAGGTCAACACGCGAGTCGGCACCCCACTCTCCAAACTTCTACACCATGTCTACTTGAGGATATTTGACGTCACGACAGATTTTAACATAAACTGGTTTTTTACGACACGGCGGTCTTTGGTTGGAGATCGAGTTTCCAACTCGCAACCCTCAGGTTGCTAATCCAGGAAACTGGGCTAGTTTGGGTAGCTAATCCTACTGGCCTACTAATCCTACAAACTGGGCTACTTTGGCTCTTTGTGATACATTATTCGTCGATAAAACTTTTTAATACAATACATGGCACTTTTCAATGGGGAATCCTTTGACCTAGGCCCTTACCTTTGAGAGAATTGCTATAAACATTGTAGGATAGAACAATCATCTTATATTCTACGACTACATCATGTGTCACGTTACGGCAATGTCTTCCTTGTCTTCCTGTGTTGAAAGACGGTCCCTGCCAGTTTCTAAATTCGTCTTTATATGGCAAGTACGTAGTAGCATCGTATGAAAGTAGATATTAAAGTAAACTCAGATAACAATTCTTAGAAAAATTGTGATGGTTAAAAGTTTTAGTTTATCGACTGAGCAACATTTTAAATAATTTTCAACTCTTTCACAATTTTAATTATTTTTTAATCAACTCTTCCATGATTAATATTTCCAAATTTTAATTAATTAACAGTTTTTTTTAAACAATTCGACATTTGGGGAGTAGTATGAAAATAAAAATTGTGTTGTAAACTAACAAATAACTGCATCAAACATGAACATCTGCGCAATTCTCATAAATATCAACTGTGGAATTTCCCGTAAAATTGGAAGACGACGCAGATATCTTAAAGATAGTTATCCAATGCTGATACCAAGTAATACTTCATTCAACTTAGTACTATCTTTTCCGTATCGCTGATGCAAGTACTGGGTTATAAACGTGGGACCACACACTCAGTATGTTTACTTCACTCAGTTCGTAATCTTCCAAAGCAAATGCTTGGCTTAGTGTTTTTAAATGTATGGGCGAGCCTATGCCGATAAGAAAAAAAAAAAAAAGATTGGGTTTCCATAAAATACCATGCGTCAAGGTCAATGTAAACAGGAAGAAAAATCATCTGATTTTCAATTGGGAGAATCTTTGGCGAGAATTCCTCTAAGATCATGACCTCCTGATGGAATGTCAAAATCTGCATTTCATCTTCTGCTGTTATGGCTTTAAGATAATGACTTAAAAATAAAACTGAATCGATTTTTACCATCTTTATTTCACACTTTTACTAATATTAGGTCACATTAGAGATGTTAAATATATTTATTAAATTTTCAATCTGCCTTTCTTGCATACATTTCGTATTTTCTTTAGCGTATTCATCTTCAACCTTATGTAATTATTTAAAGTAAAATGTTTACTAAAATAGGTTGGTGGTAATTGGTCGATCGAGTTAGTTTTATTGCGCAAAGGGTCATGTTTGGCTAAGCTATGCCAAACACTAGACAGAACCAAGTAATGGAATTATAAATGGATAATGAAAGTTTTTCCAGACACAGATGAGAAAAATACACACAGGGTAAGCTAAGGGGTCACAATTGGAAAATGTGGTGCATTTTTGTTTCCTTCCTTTAAAGAACATTCCGTATTGAGGTTTCAAAAATAGTGATACAATTGAATCGAAGGTTGAGAAAAAGTAGTTTCACTGGAAATAAGCATGTTGCTCAAATCTTATTATAAATTCAGACTTGCAGATTTATTTTTACATCACTATTAGTCATAAAACATCGACTATTGCCATTAATATACTTGACCACAGAAGGATAAAGTAATTATGATGTTAATTAGAGAATAGCTTGAAGTTTTTTAAAAATTGACCTCTTTCGATTCCCTGTAAAAACGTTAAACCTTCATGCATTTCTTTCACACACTAGTGTAATGTTTGTTCATTACTTTTATAACATGTTATCAGAAAAGTATTCTCTCAAAATCGATTCCACTACTATTATATGGGACATAGTAAGAATCTATTTCTTACAACGTGATTTCTTGGTGGCAATAATGTTGTTAACCACAGTTTGAGGAATTAAGTTCCACTCCTCCAGCAATGCGGTCTTCAGGGCATTTATATCTCTAGAAGGAGAATGTCTCCGTGCAACTGCTTTTCTATGGTAGTCCCATAAGTCTTCTATCGGGTTCAAATCAGGAAATCTTGCTGACCACGGTATTCGCTTAATGGCTTCATTTTCAAGGAATGAGTCATCCAGGTTTGTTTCAGTGTGGACGAATATTATCATCCATAAATTAAAAATAAGATCCGTATGCACCTTTGAAAAGTCTTGCATAGCGTTCTAAGACTTCATCCCGATATCTGGCCGGTCACACATCTTGTGTTGAAAGCGTGTAGAGGCGTTCGTCCATCGATCATTAGTCCTCCTCACACAATCACAGTTGCACTAACAAAACGGTCACATTCCATTATGTTCAAAGGAAGATTTCGCGTTCCTGACTCCCTCCAGGTGTAAAAACGTATAGAATCAGATGTTAAACTAAACCTCAACTCATCAGTAATGAGATTCTCTATCCATTCTCTATCCGAACATCTATCCATTGGTGTTGACTCCAGTTCTGATATACTTTGCACCAATTACAGCGATCCCTTTCGTGTTGTGAAGACAGTGAAACACATACCCTTGGCATTCTGGCATAAAGGCTTTTCTCATTAAGCCTTCTGTTTACAGTTTGCCGTGATACAGCAGTTCCCATGGCGTCTGTAGGCTCTGAACTTAACTGCCAAGCAGTATTCTTTTTTTGACGACAGGTTGTTATTGCCACATTTATTGATTTTGAAAAGCATTTGTATTACGGTTAAGACCTTATTCAGGCCCCTTACAACAGTTCAATAGTACAAAAACTGTTTCTATTGCTCAGAGATTATCTGTCTTGAAATATTCACACATTTCACTGCTTCCATGATTGTCTACCCTGCTTCTAAACGGCCGATAATGCGCCACTTTACAGATTCTTCCAAATAATACTTCGGAGCCATAACAAAATGTTTTGAGTCCTTACACACTGAAATCAAATGCTGTATTTCAGAAATTCACATTGCGCAATGTGCTTGATTTACCATCGGATGACGTAACGCCTTGATATGCATATCAGACACAGTTTGATCACTTTCGATGGGATAATGCCAATTAAGATTGTCTTTCACACATTCCCTGCAAAAATTAATTACATTGATTGGGTATTTCATGGAATATAATTATTTTTAAGTATGTAAAGATAGTTTTGGACATGAGTGTATGAGCGAAACATCGTGAATGATGCACAATCAGAATGAAGCAGGATTGGTTCGCAGGCTTCCTATAGAATGCTGTGATATTTAAAAAAATAATGAATTTACTTGGGAAACCAGCACTGGGCTCAATCTCTACTATGTATTATAAAAGGAAGTGTTTTTCTGTCTTTTGTGAGAAGTGTCCTGATGAATCTATGACACTTACAATAATGAAATGTGGCACACATGTAGTCCTAATGTTTTGCAAATTTTGTGTCCACCCCGAATTTTAAAATTTAATGTAGAAAATGTTTTTAATTAATTTATTGGCATTTAATATTATTGTTTTCCTTGGAATGTCAACAGTTTTTAGTGATCAAAGATTCTAAATTTATTTTTTTCCCATTAATGTTCCGAGCAACGATTTCAGCCGATGAACAAAATATGTAAACAGTTTTAACTGGAGTTCTATAGTTCTTTTTTCTATCTCCTGGATTGTTAAAAATAGATTAAAAATTTCAACGGATTTGAAATCTGCGAAAATTTTACAACAGATCGATACCTAAAATTGTGATTTTATTTACATAAATAATTTTTTAATTGTAACTTTTATATTTTTTCCAATAAGAATTAGGCCTTGATCGTTTAAGAAATCAGATTCATTTCCTAAGCAGAAACAATTCGAACGAGGGGAAGCAAAACAAATAAAATTTTCGACTGGTATTGTTTAGTTATTTTTGGTAAAATGTGGATCTTTAAAGACAGATTGAAAATTTAAAAGGATTTGAAATATGCGGAATATTTTACACCAGATCGATAACTTACATTTGATTTTCTTCAAATAAATCATTTTTTAAGTAGAACTTTTTTATTTTTGTAACACTAATATGTACGCATTTTACGAATATGAGCACATATACGCATTGTTTAGGTAGGTAGTTATTTAATTAACGTCGCACTCTGGACCAAAACAACGGGCAATTGCGATTGTGTTTGGAATTGCGTAGTAACCACAGGGGGTTGGTGAACATTATTATTATTTTCTTTTTTATAGTAATGAAATTTGCCACACAGGTTGTCCTAATTTTTTGTGGATTTTGTGTCCAGTCCGAATTTTCAAATTTAATCTAGAAAACGTTTTAAAATGAATTTATTAGTTCTTTCTTATTTGAGCCAACGTTTTCGACCTTTTTGAAACTGTACCAAGTCTGACGCGGAAAATTTGACCTTCGCGATTGTTAAAGAGATCAGATTCATTCATTTTGATTTCCTGAGCAGCGGATTCGAGTGAAGCAAAACTAATAAACTGGCGTTCTTCAGTGCTTTTTCAATCTCAGTGATCGTCAAAGATCGAATAAAAATTTCCTGATTTTAAATTTGTTGAATTTTACATCAGATTGATACTTAAAACTGTGATTTTCTGATGCCATCACGGCGTTACCTGTGGTGTTTCTTTGCGAGGCAAACCAAACGTCTCGTTCAAAGCCGTCCTGGTCACGTAGTTTCCAGTGTACTATAAAATGTCTAAGTGGTGGCTGTTGCTAAAGAAACGGGCTTGTTCATTTTGAGTAGAGGTGAATATCGAAGATGACATACATAATTTTAGTTTGTTCTTCGTTAATATTGCTGCGGAAAGATGATTCAGTTCAAAGATGTTCAGTTCGACTATGACAAACCTGAATACATTTCTTCTTTAAATCCCCTATGGGAAATAGAATAAGCTCCGTTTCTACGGCAACAGGCAATGACAGACTTGAGGTCAGAGCAGTTCTCGCGGTGATCAGACCGAATGTCACCAGCTAAAACAAAAACAGTGATTAAATAAAAGCGCTTCGATTTTCATTATATACGTCTTGTACCTTAAATAATAAGGTGTTGTCCTCAGATATTTCCCTACAGGATTGATCACGAACCGTCACCAATAGCTGTATTGCCCAAGTGCGACGCTAAAATTCAGTTATCTAGCCTGTCTTGAAATTTCACATCCGTTTTCTTCCATTGCCAAAAGTGTATCGGTTTTGTTTAAATTTTTAAAGGTTTATTTTGTGTTTTAAGAACTGTCCAGCGAATTAGAGTAAAAGCATGGGTGATTCTATTACGTATCCTATATTTAAAATAACCAATAAACACGTACTATTATGTTTAAGGGACGTATTTCTGTCTAAGCTATTTTTTTTTCTATCTCAAGAATGTAAAGAACAAAACACTCGAGTTTGAGTTACCTTTTATTGGAATAACGATACGCGACGTCCTGCTTAGATATTTCCGTAACACATGCATGAAGGTAAATATTACTATCGCCCAGAAACGCGTTTTTATAGTCCATAAAAGGAAAATACGCAGTCGAAATTTCGGTTTTTCTATTCGAAATTAGCACCTGTCATGTTTTATGCGGAAATATACGAATCCTTGACGCAAGTAATATAAAGAACCCATACCTATCTTTGCATAACTTTGCATAGGCTTAGCTTACCAGTAATGCACCTTAAGAAAATGCTCACATTCCGCAAGAAGGTAAAAAAACAATTTTTGCCGGTTTCATTTAACAGCTGTTAACTTCCAGCGTCGGGAAATTTGCGAGTAGTGTAATGTTGCTTTTACCACATAACACGCTCAATAACTAATTCATTACATCTTTCCAAAGACTCCGTGGATTCCCCCAACTATTAAAACTAATCTAAGGGTCCGCGGTCCTCATAATTAGAAGGTTTTTATTTTACAACAATCACAGCTCATACACGTTACAACGACAGAGCGCTCTACTAGCATACAAATTAATCGTTATATATTAATGTGAACTGAAACTTAGCCCCGTTCACACGAGGAGCGTCTAACGCGGGTTTAGCGAGGCTTTCGGGGTCCCGCTTTCCGTAAGCATTAAATTATGTTTTTTTATTCCTCTAATTCAAGTTACTATCTTTGCAGTAGTTGAAGATAGTGAAAATTTCAACGGATTTGAAATCTGTGGAAAATTTTACACCAGATCGATGCCTAAAAATATGATTTTCTTTAAATAAATAATTAATTATTCAAAAAATTAATTAAATAATCAAATAGAAAAAAGTTAAATAAAAAAAATATATTTTTTTATATTAGTCGAATTCTTATTCCTTACCTCCATCAAATGCGCTCGGATGAACACGCCGTGGCTATTTTGCGGTATGTTGAAGGAATCATTGAAAACAAGCTCAATTTAAACAGGAACGGATCAGTTAAGTTAAAATTAAGGTTTATTTAGAAGTTAATTATAAATTTTACAGACAAGTTTCAAGATAATTTGATAGTTTAAACTTAAATTATTAATTTACAGAAGAGCTATTGTGTACAAGCAAAACGACTATGCAAGGCCTCCCCCTATTCTATCCACTCTCGCCTCCTGTTTCTCCAAAAACACCCCGGTGGTTCTTCAGGACAACCCTCCAAGGGGTCGTATCCAAGTTGACAACTGTCCATGTCTTAAGGGTGCTTGGAACCGGATTGTACAATATTGATCTGGCGTAGAGTTTTTAAAAATCCGTTGAAATGTTCACTCCATCTTCAACGATAGTAAAGATAGAAACTTGAATTAGAGTAATAAAAAAACATAATTTAACGCTCACGGAAAGGAGGACCTAGCTATCCTCGCCAAATACGCGTTGAAACGCCTCATTTGAACGCGGCCTAAAAGTAACCAATAGGAACGGTTTAAAAAGGGAGAAGTGAAACTAGGGGGGGGGGAGAGAAAAGAATCTGTAGTTCACGATATCTCACCAGCAAGCCTGTTGAAATTGATGGAGATGTTCAAGGCATCACAGGTCCTTTATGTAGGATATATTTCTTGGGAACGATGGCATTGACCTATTACGAAGAATAGAATCCTTTACTACGATTCTATTGATATTTTGCTTAGATTGGAATGCACCGGGTTCAACCGAGTTCAAAATTACGTGGCGTTGTCCTTGATTAGGGTTTGATCTCGCACTGTAGCCAACTGCTCGTTGTGTTGCTCCAGTGCGACGTTAAATACCTACCTACCTAAATATATCCAGCTATGTGTTTTTTTTTTCAGCAAAACATTTACTATAATATGAGACCGCTGATGCAAGACCAGCTTAACGTACTTCCCAGTTTAATATGTATTTTTTGTATTTGTATGTCGAGCTATGAATGTCACGGTCCAGCCAACCTCGATATCATCATCTTCCAAACCATTTTCCTCTCCAGGAACTGATTTTTATTCTGTTTATTCTGTTGTTGATGTATCATCATAGATTACTTTAAGGAATAATTTTCTTTAGAGACGTTTTCATCGTCATCTACTGGTAGTGATCAGTGCTGTAGTCGTAAACAAAACAGAGAGTATACCATGGGCGCCAGCAGTAATTTTTCCATGGCGAGGCGAAACATGTACTTACTACGTACACTTTCCACGGAGGCACTCCCATACATGTAATTTTATAGGAAATCCATAAGCCAGGGGGTTGACCGTCAACCTCCTTCGGGCGCCCATGGGGTATACTCAAAGGACCGGGGAATATGTTCGAATTAATCGAAGTTTAAATTATCGAGAGGAAAAAAGCCTATATTAATTTTATAATACACAGGAAAGGAATTGTGGAACATTGAAGAAACTTCGACCTAAGCAGAAATTTGTGTTCACAAGGTTCGAGTTATTGAGAGTTTATTGTATTTATGCAAAGAAAAATACACTCAGGAGCATTAAAAATAGCGCACCAAGAAGGTAGAAAGCTACAATCGGTATCAAGGGAATCTCTCATCTGTATCATTATGTGTATTAAATTTCATTTCAATCAGATGCTTCCTTCTTGGTGCGCTATTTTCAATGTTCCTGAGTGTACGCAGACTAGCATCGAGTGATATTCAAATTTGTAACTATCACTATATTAATATTTAACTATGATATAAAATAATTACAGGAAATGTTAAGAGAATAATATTAAAACACATAAAAAGTAGAACGTAATTTTGGGTTTTTTTAAAACAAAATTTTAAGGCTTACACCTCTACCATTTTCATTGAAATATTTTCCAAACTGCTTGACGAGAGAAATCCGTTGCTGCGTCTCATTTTGTAGTGCATACTCTTGTTCTATCGTCTATTGAAAAGCAATGGTTGGCTAACCAAGGATTTACAAATTTTTTCCGGTGTAAAGTGTTCTATAGGTGTCCATTTGCATTGATAAACATTAGATTGGAGACGTTTGAAATCAATAAAGATTATCTCAAATCTGTTACATTATGTTATTCATTAAACTAAATCCGCGCTCGCACTCGGCCGTGGAAATGGTAATATTTCAATTGTTCTTAAATGAGGCTTTAATTTTTCTGGATCAACTTGGGTGTTTTAATCGGTCCCTCAAACCCTGGAAAGTGCACATTTCATCAATACCAAAACGTCGATAGATCTTTTTACCTCTTTTTCTCCTTGGAGAATATCCCCTGTATCTATATTTTGTGGATTAAGTATGGATATATCCTTCAAAAGTTGACAATTTTCTTCATTAACATCAGAACAAAGTCTCAATATCATATTATCGGCTATGCTTTGATTAATAGGTACCATTTTGGAATTATGTACCAAGGTGGTATCTTGAAATAGAAACTTTTGATTTACTTCTACAGCTATCTGCGTTTCACGTGATGTTTCGCGCGATGTTTTCAAGGAAAGACAAACTGTGTACTTAGTTTTTAAGAAAAAGCAGAGGGTATACGGAATTTGCTGGACAAATCAGAGGGTATACGGCGTATACCCTCCAATACAGCACTTGTAGTGATGGGAATAACTTGTTAATTGGTACATACCGTATCATATATCAATGATTGAACATACACTACCGTACAACAGTGGAGCGGACAGCAAGATGTGATGGTATAAGGGAAAGAATATATGCTTTAATATGGGGATAGTCCCCCGTTGCAATTACACTAACAACCCTTCTGGACATGCTTCCAACAAGACACAAATACACAGCTATGGGTATTTGTGTCCATTCCTGCTACAAGAATGTCGCCAGCTCAACTGTAGATTTCGAACGCAAGTGTGGCCTGAGATACATTAGATCCAATAGAGTAGTGCACGCATACCTTCGGCGCCGCTGCGGCGACGCACGTCCAACTTGCTTGGAATTTGTAACACAGTTCTCCACGGCGCCGCAGCTCGCCATACGCGCTTCTCCGGTCTCAAGAACCTTATTTTCATAAATAAATGGATTATAAATAATAATTAATAAATGGATGTATCCATTAACACACGTCTATTTTGTTTAAAAAAATATTTTTTTGAACTCCAAGTGAGCGAAATAATTACGTTTTCTTCGATAGATAACCATCGCAAATTGCGCGAAATGAGTATTTGGGTCATTTCACGGTTATGAGTGCACGTTGAAAAATCGGATGCGTTTTTTTCAAGTACTCACTGAAATCTCTTCTTTCTAACAACACCAAGACTTTACCCGTGTGAAGTAGATTACACTTCGTTTTTGCGATGCAGTGCCATCTAGCGGAAAAAAAGGGGAATAACCTTTGCTTCAACCCAAAAGATTCGAAAACATGGAAGCAATTTTACAGCAAGTTATTCAATGTAACATTTTTAAACATATTTGCAGACCTATACGATAATTAGCAATTTATAAATGAACATTTTATTTCTTTTACAGCGACGCTCTTCACTCTTCGTTTGCTGGGACCAACATCAGGATTCTTGCTGTCGTCTTTGTGTCTTAATTTTTACGAAGATCCTTTCCGTAAGTAAATGGCAACATTTATTGTCATCAGTACAGTGTGAAACAATGTAAAATATCTGACTTTGCACAACTTATACGATCTGAACTTTAACGCTTAGATTTTCTACCCAAAGCCAGCTTATGGACATATCATCCTACAGCATCAGTTGGCGAGAAAGTGTCCGCCTGTGTTAACCCTTCAAGTGGTTTCGATGAGGTATCATCTGACCGATTTTGGTATTGTCGAGATATGTCGTCATCATTACTAACTTTTTATTGATGACAAGATAAAGACAGCGTCAGATTTTTTTCAATGACGAGATATTTCGTCCATCAAGTTCTAGTCAGTTTTTTAGTGACGTGATGCCAACACAAGGAAACCATCAGGAGGGTTAAAATGGGAGGTGTTGTCACATCGCGCTCACAAGGAACTGTGAGAGATGCCCTTCTGGAGGATTTAAGTGAAGATGGCCCGCATTTACGTATCGTATTGAGGAAACCATGAAATTTCAAGCAACCAACCAGACTTCGAAACTCTCGAGATTCAAACTGGTTGTCAAGCGCTTCATTCATCCAGTTTTTTAAGAGCCTTTACCTTACGGCCACTGGCGGGTTTAAATGTTAACCATCTCCAAGTGGTTTCGACAAGATATATCTTCCTTCAATTATGCTAAAGATGAGATCTATCGACATTAAGATCACCGATTTTGATGATGACAAAATCAAAATCTGGTCAGTGTTTTCGAATGACGAGTTAATTCGTCCATCAATATCTGGTTATTGTTACTAATTTCGAGATACCTCGTAGAGACAGACACCAGATTAGGGTTAAAGAAAGACTACTTTGCTTGAGAATAAATATGTATTCCAAAGATTACTTGCCTATAATATATCAGACAATTTTATAGTAGCAGAAATGGAGTTTATATATGCGGTTCAAAATTAAACTGGTGTAAATCCCTTTTTCAAAAGAAAAAAAAACCAGCAGTAACTTAGGGTTTTTCTTGCATGACCTGTAATCAGTTTACACCGTAGCAGCAGTAATGAAGGGTCTTCCCTGCATAACTTGTAACCAGTTTAGACTGTAACACCAATAATGTAGGGTCTTCCCGGCATGACTTGTTACCAGTTGAGACCGTAGCAATAGTAATATAGGGTCTACCCTGCATGAACTGTAACCAGTTTAGACCGTAGCAGCAGTAACGCAGGGCCTTCTATGCATTACTTTTAACAAGTGTAAACCGTAGCAGTAATGTAGAGTCTTCCCTGTATGACTTGTAACCAGTTTAGACTGTAGCAGCAGTAATGAAGGGCCTTCTCTGTATGATTTGAAACCAGTTTAGACCATAGCAGCAGTAATGCAGGGTCTTCAGCGCATGACTTGTAATCAGTTTAGACCGTAGCAGTAATCTAGGATCTTTCCTACATGACTAGGATACAGAAAGGATGTATGCGCTTAATTATGTTACACAAACCTGAGAGTTTGGAATGAATATTCACAAAAAACAATCTTTCAAATATTCTGCCCTCTTCATTCATTCCACAATCCAATATCATATCTCAGTATTCACCATCATAACTACCGTTTATGTCTTCAATGTAGCCTACCAATTTTTTTCATATTTATACAAGTGTAATATAATCCCGACAATTTAAAAGCATTTTATGGTTATCAGTGGTTCCAATATTCAAAAGGTACGAGTCCTACATCTGATTTTACGTTAATTTAAATACATTACATTGCTAGTGTTACATCTCTTATATGACGTACTTGCTCATTCCTTTTTTCAGATGATCCTGGTTACGGTACCAAAGATCCTCGGTGGATTGGAGCTTGGTGGTTGGGGTTCATCATTCTGGGAGTTGCCATTTTCATCTTTTCACTCCCAATGATTTTGTTTCCCAAGCGATTTCCTGGCAAGAAGATTTCTGCTTCTATTAAAAAGAAGGAGGAAGAAGTTCATAAATCGCCAATTGAGCAACTCAAGGGTAAAATCCGTTAATTTTTCTCTTCCTACATTTCTCGGGTACGTCGTAAAATTCAGATGTCTCTAAGTAAGTGACAATTGAAGTCGATGTAACGTTGATTTTCTGCATACGTTGTTAAAGATTGTGGAAACTCGTGATATTTTTTTTATCCCGTTAGGGAAGACAAAATTGTGTTAAATCACATGCAGATGTGTTTCCTGTTATTGGGTTTCATACTAATATAAGAGAATAATATATATGTTGGGTAACTATTTTAGTCTTGCACAGAAATTTGTAGAATCCGCAACTAGAGACAATGATCAAAATTTAATATTTTTTTAAAAAATACGCTGTAAAAATAAATAGGTAAAATCAATACAATTCTTAGAAATTTTAACTATCCATTTCTAAGCGAAACTTTAGTGAGGAAATACTCAATTCAAAGGTAACATTATCAAAACTTTAAATGATGAACCTGAGAACATTCAGTGAAAATAAGCTGAAATTATCGATTGTCATGCCAGTAGTTGCAGTGTAGGAAGTATGGTGCATTAGAAAAAGTTTATTCCCGTTAGCAAAAACAAACTGAAATATCAATAGGAATTATAAATTCCTTTGAATAGTGTATAGAGACGGATTAAATATAGCCAAATTGTGCTTCGTTTCTTTTACATTTATATTAAAATTAAAATATGATTGAACGTTGTGTTACTCTAGTGCGATGTATATAAAAATATCTCCCTACCTACTTCAAATATTTACTCCTCTTCTTTAAAAATTGATTCAACTTAATGATTTTTTTTGTTAAGCTAAATGTAGGTGCCGGTAGTGGGTTCATGGAGAAACGTACTTCTTACGTATGTTCGATTGTCGTCACTTAATTTATTTTTCAAAGCACTTCGCCAATAAAAATTCCTAAAATTGAATTCCGATTTGATGCATGGCAGTTGATTGGCCAACACAAATTAGAAAAAACGCCAAACGTCGCGAAAAAGGTGAAAAATCACATTTTAAGGCAACCTCGAAATGTTTCACGCGGTAGCATTTGCGTAACCTGAAGTAATCTCCCCCGTTTCCCGTCTGGTGTGTCTGCACAGGAATTTCCTCATTAACATAACAAAGCTTTCACATTAAAAAAGTTTTTGTTTTAACAACGGTGAACTAAGGGGGACTTCATAAATGGGACAAATTAAAGACCCAAGTTACACGTCAGATAAAACATGCGCTGCAGTCGCTAAGCATTTCTCTAATAAATCATGTTTGTATAGAATTGCGCAGAACACACACACTAAAAATTGCTGGGAAAATTTTATAGTTAAGTCCTGCTTGTTATTCCACACAGGGAACAATAGTCCCTGTTGCCGAATAATGAATGGAATAATTCAAATTCCTTTTATTATAAAAAATAATGCCATTCATACTTCGAATTCTTTGGGAATAAAGATGTTTTTGAAGGATTCTCTGAAAAGATTTCGCGTGTCTCTAAAAGTAGTGCAACTTCTCGAACGTTCTATACCTTCCTTCAAATGTACTCGGATAATCACGTCGTGGCCATTTTTTTTTTGTTTGTTCCAGTGAATAAGAAATCAGTTAAAAGAACGGATTAATGAATTTTAAGTAAAGGTTTATTTACAGGATGTTTGCATGCTTTACAGGATGGTTTTATCAGGATTTAAAGAGGGTATTTAAGACATAAGAATTAATTAAAGCATAAACCATAGTTCAAACCCAGCGTCCTGCCTACAAGACCTCCTCTATTGGTCACTCAGCATTCTCCCTTCTTCGGTAAAGTCCTCAATCGGTTCCTCGGCAATCATTCGATTGGTCGTACAAAAGTTGCCAACTGGCGACGTTTTAAAGTTCCTTGTGGGTCGAAACCTACAAAAGTACAGGTGACCCTCTTATAACACTGTATTCTCATAACACGGATTCCCAACAACACGGTACAAAAATTGCGACGACCCTCGTAAAACACGATGATAGTTTCGGTATAACACGGTTTAATTTCTACCTATTGTTGGTCAATTGGACGGTTAAATAGAGACCCGTTAGATTTTTTACCCCATTTTTACCAAACCAATGAATGTGCAATTTTTGATTAACATTTTTATAATTGACATTCTATCCTTATCACTGGTGTGATATGGGAGAACTCCGTATAACACGGTTTTAGTTTCACAAAGAACGCAATCTCTACTTTTATATAATTCCTAAGTTTCGCTTAACACGTTTTCTATACACGAACTATCTTATAGCACGGTTTCCATATAACGCGGTACCAAATATACAAAATTGTATGACCCTATGTTTCGTATAGCACGGTTTCCGTATAACACGGTACCAAATATACAAAATTGTATGACCCTATGTTTCGTATAGCACGGTTTCCATATAACACGGTACCAAATATACAAAATTGTATGACCCTATGTTTCGTATAGCACGGTTTCCTTATAACACGGTACCATTTGACAGTGGTATAAGAGGGTCACCTGTTTTGAAAAGAAATTACGTGTTAATTGTAAAATAAAAAACGTATTCAGTTTTGTCCAAAATTTATTACGGAGACCATAATTTTAATTACATTGATTATTTACCTTTCTATGGGTAAAGAGATATTGCTACTTTACCATTACTTCGAAAGATTTGTGTTCGAAAATATATTTAATTTGATGTTTTAAGTATGCTTTGCGATATTCTGTAAAGCTAAATACAGAGGGCCCTAATGTTTTAGAAATCTCTTTCGTAACTTCTGGCTAGAGTTATTTGAATTCAATTTTAATATGTCGCTTACATTAAAAATAAAACATCTCCAAAATGGCAATAAATCGAATTAGTTCGAAACTGGAAGCATTTTTTTTTCAACGGTAATTCTCCGGTATAGGTAAATAACTGATGCTGAAAATTCACATTCTCTCTCAAAAAGTAAAAGGAATTTAGGTTGAAATATGTCTTTTCTTTTGAACAAGTATTCTACTTTGAATTTGGGCTATTTGAAAATACGTCCCAGTGAATTAAATCAATACGTCTGGATGAACATATAGCGCATTAACTTAAATAAGTATTTCCATATATAGGAACTCAAATTCAGCCTCAGCGTTCTGTTGAGTTTAATTGTTAAATAATTCTACAGATCAAAATTTTGTAGGTCATTATTTCGAAGACCTAGTCACACAAAATAACAATTTTTAGAGAAGAGAATATCCAGAAGAAAAAAAAATTTCGATGAGCTGTGAGCCGCAGAATTTATATAGAGCTGAGTTTTTAATCAGAAGTAATTCTTTTAAATCAGAATAATTTTCCTTCCTATGTTTTTCATCTTTTAAATAGATGAACTAAAAAAATCCAACTCAATCATGGATGATTAAAACTGAAAGTAATTGTAAAGTGTGGACGAAAATAATATATACTTTGTGTAAAAACTTTTTTCTTTTAGTAAGTTTAATTTGTAGACATAATTATGAAATAATGTACAAGAAATGTTATAACGAGATTTTTTCACTGCCTCAGTACAATACTAATGGACCTCACTGCATCAGTACAAAACCAAGGATTGAATTTTCAAAACAGCTCATGTACAGGAATTCTTTGTTTACCATTTTCAGAAAATGTCAAAAAATATCATGTAGAACGTAAAAAATTGAAAATATTTTCAAAAAGCTTTCTTATTGGTTTTCGTATGCCATTAATATGATGAAAGGGTGACAAACGTAACCAATTATAATATAATTTGTACTGTAAATTATGGGGAATACCTAATGTGACCATACGTTCCATTTTGAACGGGACCGTCCCGTTGAACTCAAGGGACTCCGAAATGTCCCGTTTTCAGAAAGTGATCAACCCACGGTAACAATTTCAAAAAGAGGTGCGAAAAATAAAATGAATCCGAAGGTAGTTCGGCGATGACGGCATGCGAAATACCTTTCACAAGTATGTACGTTGGTCAAAAGTAGGGATGAAAATTACTGTTATTTCAGAAGAGTTCTTTTCAATTCCTGTTCTTTCCAAAATAACTGTTCTTCTTACATTGAATTTAAGACAAAGGAACCTTGTTCCTATAGCAACCGCCACCTTTATGTCGGGATGAAAATTACTGTTATTTCAGAAGAGTTCTTTTCAATTCCTGTTCTTTCCAAAATAACTGTTCTTCTTACATTGAATTTAAGACAAAGGAACCTTGTTCCTATAGCAACCGCCACCTTTATGTCGGGAGTTTTCGTGGTAGACACACAGTGCCCAGATTCTGTGGACGCCTCATCGTTTTACAAGTACTCATTGTAGATAATTCCGGAAAATGTTAATCACAAAAAATTATTGCCATCGTTCTCGTGATCAACGACTTTTTATTGCGGAAGATCGAGAAGACTTTTTTTTCTCTGTTGTTATCCCCCCCCCCATTCCTAGAAAGAGCGTCGAAAGCTCGTGCATCTTTCTTGACGATTGATTATTGTTTTTTTTTTTTTGTCGACGTGTGTTATTATAGTCAATTTAAATTTATTGTACTTGAAACCTTAATTTCAACAATGCCTAAATGTAAGTGCACTTTTAATATTAACGTATAAACTAAGTACCCGTTTATGAAACACAAAAGCAATTTTTAAGAAATCCTGATAAGAATTTCATTTTTTTAAAAATTAACATCAAATGCACTTGAGCAAATTTATTCTTCAGAAAATATATGACCGCATAAATTATTTATTTTCACTTGTTCATTCCTATTCTTTTCATTAATTAATAAAAACTATAAGGAAATATATGTTTTGTTGAGTGCTCTTACTAATACCTAAAATTTAACAGGTGTCCCGTTTTGAGGGAGAGAATAAATGGTCACGTTAGGGATAAAACTCTGTAAAAACACACACTGTAAAAAAATACACTCTGTAAAAAAAACACATTTCATTTAAATTGGTGGTGCCATCTATCGTTGATACATTCAAATACACTGAATCATTCTCATAGTATTTTCCCGAATACATCTCTTCTATGTATTGTTTTAGTCACCTTGATTGTTTGTACCAGATTAGATTGAATTATTTTGAAGAAGCATTGACAGCATTTTAAAATAAGCGAGAAAGCAGTTGCTTGGATATTTTAAAAACTAAATTCTGTGTCTGGATTTAACGAAATTAGAGAGAAGTTACATTCTGCAATTGAAAAATACAACGAATATCCTACATTAAAGACTAAACTGAATATAAGATGAGAGATTCAACATGTATTGTACAGTTGCTAACCGTTTTTTTTCTTTCGCAGATATGGGTAAAGCAATGAAAAGACTCGGTAAGAATCCTATTTTAGCCTGTCATTACCTTGGTGGCGTGTTTCGATTAAATGGCCTTGTCGGTTACTATGTTCTACTTCCCAAGTACATGGAAATGCAATTCAGGCAATCCGCTTCAAAGGCTAGTCTATACTCGGGTAAGTAAACATCTACCAATTTTTAAATACCGTTTATTTACTTTACATTTTATCTATTACCTGTTATTTATGATCACCAGTTTGTAATTATTCATAAATTTGAACCGTTTGCTTATTTCAGGTTAATTAAATACCATGGAAAAAAATTAGAATTGTATATTCAACATAAAAATATAGTTAGTTTTATTTTTCTTCGTAATTTTTTAAAGTTTAGATCAGTTAAAACGAATGATAATCCTACATAATGCACACACAATGTTGCAGCGTATAATAAAGCTGAGAGGAAAATGTATTTCCCATTTGACAGGCTGTCGAATTAAAAAATTGCAAGGAGCATTAACTGGATGCATTAATTCACTTGACCATTCAATACAATAATGAATTGAATGATTAATAATGATTTGGTATTTTAATACGATTTAAATTTGAAATTTTAAAGTCCAGCTTTCTCAGGAGCGATGAAAACTAGATAGCAAATTGTAGACTAGTTATGAGGTAAAAAGTTTAACAGCCTCGCATTGGAGCAACACAAATTGTCTATTGGCAGCGGTAGGGGATCATTCCCTAAGGGAAAGATCGAGGACAACAGCTCGTAATTCGGAAACATGGTCGTATGAAATCAATACCTGAGCTGGCACAAACTCTCCAAACCTCCACGCCTCGCTAACGTGACAACATTTGAGGCCAAGGCAGATTGAAGGTGCGCCTGCACCCACTTACACGAAATTTTTTGGTAGGATCGAGTCATGAACTAACAACCCTCCGATTGCCAATCCAATACTCTACCAACTGGACTATTACGACCTTGTCACATCAGAAGTAGGGATGCGACATCGACAGCAAAACATCGATGTTCAAAATTAAAACATCGATGTTGATAATACATCGCCCCAAAGACATCGTTGTTTTTAAACATCGATGTTTTTAAAATTCAGTGTATTTAAACTCCCCCCCCCCATTTCTTAAAACTGGTTTGGCAACTAGTGATGCAACATCGACAGCAAAACATCGATGTTGATAATACATCGATCCCAAACCATTGATGTTCTTAAAATTCAGTGTATTTAAACTTTTTCCTCCATTTCTTAAAACTGGGTTAGCAACTAGTGATGCGACATCGGCTTCAATACATCGATGTTTTTTTTATAGAACCTCAATGTTTTGAAAACATCGACATCGATGTCGCATCCCTACTTTTCAGATCCTTCACACTTGGCCACTTGGGTCTAAAATTATGTTCAATTTGCTGATTATGAAAATTATGTTACTAAGCTATTTTAAAACTGAACTTTTTTCATTTAAAAATAAAACATCGACAAGTATAAACCTCGATGTAACAAAACCATCGACTCCAATACATCGATGTTTTTTTAAAAACATCGATGTTTTGAAAACATTGACATCGATGTCGCATCCCTAATCAGAAGACGCATACATCTCTTCAATGAAGTTATCCTATTGTATTTGTATTCTATGATGATTATGAGGTAGGCAGTTGAACTTCGCATTGGAGCAACACAAACTAAAATTGGCAACGGCAGGGGATCAATCCCGAAGGGAAAGATCGAGGTCAACACCCCATAATTTGGAAACATAAATATGACGAGGTCCCAATTTTTTGAGTAGCATTTCCTTATAAGTGAGTATTTTGCCAGACTTGAATTCGCTTTTGATTAAAACCGAACACTCATCGAATGAGATATAATTGCTAGATTATAGGGATTCGATAGCATAAAGCATAAATGTATCTGAAAGTGGGTGATAGAGGTTTTATAAACTGCCATATTTACTATGACCAATGGACACTTGAGTGCAATTCTATTTGAATATAATATTATAGTTTTCTCAACCAGTCGGAAATACAAAACCGGGCAAAATTCTTGGCCACCACCTTACTAGCCTCGGGATGTCCAGGGAGGATATGTATATTTCTGTGCTCAGATGGCAAAATGTTATCAGTCATTTTTCCCCCAAAATTGAGTAAGTCCCTTTCGGGAGTCTGGTTTGTTAATGTTTAGAAGGTGGCAAAATGTCGTAAGTCTTTCTCTTTCAGTTTATGAGAAAACAAAGGTGGAAAATTGTAATAAGTCAAAAACCACAGAACCACATGTTGAATCTTAAAATTGCTATCACGAAAAATTAAAAAAAGTGACATAACGTTTTGCCAAATGTGCACAGATTTGTCCTATGCTCGTCTCGAGATTGAAGAGTAAGAAGATTGGAAGAGTAACGGATTAGAAACCGGAAGGTTGCGAGTTCGAATCCAACCAATGTCCGTCCTGAGGAATATTGCCCAGAGAGAACTGTTTGGTTCAAGAGGGTCGTTGGCGGGGGTGTCATTGGACGATTATTTGTGCGAGGAGGAATAATGGTGCTGAGAAAAGGGATCTCGAATGGTGGATACTGACAAAGAAGGACGTATTGGTCGTAAGGGTCCTTCGAAGCCATGTGAACTTTGTTAGCATAAATATGTAGGTAGCCCTTCACGTATAAATAAATGTATATAAAAGTATATCCCGAATAATTACCATTGCATTTCAGTGCTCACTAACAATTAAAATTCTGAGTGGTAACGTTTTTTAGATCAATATTGAGTTAACGCTTATTCATTTCGTTGCACAGGTCCTGCTGGCCTAGTGGGAATGATGATAGGTATAATGTTTGGAGGCATTGCAATTCGGAAGTTCAAGCCCAGGCCAAGGATCATGACTGGAGGCATAGTCTTTGCGGAATCCTTCAGCGTCATCGCCCTTATTGTGTGCATGATGATTACATGCCCCATTCACCAGTTGACAGGAACGAGTTCAATCGCTAATTCCAAGTGAGTCAAATGCTTCTAAATGCGCTTTAATTGGACATTACAACAATCACCACAACGCCGCTTTCATCCATAGACTGGCCAACATACCCATTGGTGTCAGTTATACTCTATTGTTTGTGAAAATTATAAGGAGGGGGTAGGAATGATGATATTAATTTGAAACGTATAGGATATGCAGAGTAAGATATGAGATGGAAGTGAATATAATTGCACAGTGAGCGAGCATGCCTGGGCCCAGTAGCGCCCCTTGAACTGTCGGTGTTATGACTATAAATATAGATTAGCTTAAGAGCTTCACAAGTTGGGTTATGTAGACTAGAACAAGCTCAATCACTAATGTTAAATGTGTCGAATGCTTATCAATGAGCTTTAATCGAACGTTACAACAAACGCCATTAAGCCACTTCAATCCATAGACTGCCCAACCTACACATTGGGGTAAGTTATACTCTATTGTTTTGGAAAATTGCAAGACGGTGAATGAATATGGAAATGGAATGATATGCAAATGAATATAAGTTCAGAGTGATTAAGCATGCCTGGGCCAAGTAGCACCCCTTTAACTGTAGGTGTTAGGAGTATAAATGCTGTATGGTGTCTAGGGTGAAGCTGGAAGATACGGAGATGAGGACTAACACATCTTTTAACTATTCCAAAAATTATGTGCAATAAAGATTGCATGGATCATGGTACAGCCTACACGCTGGTACATGCATGAGCTGTATTAACGGGGTTCCACCTGCTCGTGGAAGCGTACGCAGTCCCAATTCAATTCTAACTGAGTTAGGAAAGTAAAGTTACAGTTCTGCTCCACGCGACCTCTAATGGTGGTAAGGAAGATGGATTCCACATAAATGTAGCACTGATTAAGAGCCCCACAAGTTGTATATTGTACACAGCCAGGAGTCAAAGATTCTCCAAGAGTCACTGTGACTCGACGATAAATGTTTCTGTAACAGATCTGGTCGAGCTGTACACTCTTTATTAAAGTGGTAAACACAGAGTTTGAAGCCCGAATTTTGCCATAAATAATTTATTTCCATACATATATACAGTGCGTTATTTACATAATGTATGGACATTGCACCGTAACTAGCTTCCTTTATTTGAGGCCAGGCACAGGTAGACTTGTCGGTACAGCTTTGATATGCGCACACTTTGGTGGCAACGCTTTTGGCGCACTTTTTATGTAGCCAAGGAAGAAATTCTTAGAAAAAACAGATTTTATTAAAGGAAAGTAATAAACGTTAGTGGAAAATAATTAACGTAAAGAGACAGGAAAATGCATCTATTTTCTTTCCGTAAAATAATTATTCTTATTATCGCGTATACTTCCACAAATCCAAGTGTTAACAGTCTGAAAGTGGATGTTTTGCAGACATCTCCTTCGGAACGTTACATTTATCGAAAAATAAAATAGAAAATAGCAAGAAATGATGGAACCTGATGCGAATGCACTGCGCCGTGACTAAAATCAAACTGAACGTTTTAATTCTTAAATTTTACATGAAACGGAAAGGAATCGGGAAAAAATGTATAAAATAACCAAATCAATAGACAATTTAACAAAAATGAAAAGAACATTCTAGAATATTAATTCTGAACTAAAATTTAAACTTTCCGCTTGCTGATGTTGTCGTAAAAGTGGGAATAATCTCAATAAAAAACGGGTTGAATTCACCTGCCATAACCCATTGCAAAAAGGCCCAAAAAACTCGCCAAAAGCCAGCCACCAAAGATTGCGTGCATTAAAGCTGTACCAACTTGTCAGATTACATTTATTGAATTTTGTGATTAAAATTCTCTATATTTTGATCTGTATAGTTATTCATTACATCAGTCGACATAGCCATACTGAGCATACCTTCTTTTCCAAATTCAGGTCTTTTCTTAGACTGTATCATCTCGCTCTAAATATATACAAAAACAATGTAATACAAATATAGACAAGAAGTTTTGGGAAGCATCAGTTAATCTGAGACAGCTTTATCTACTGCCAAACTTTATCATATCATTTTACGTTTTATCATTTTACTTAGGTTAAGATGCAAATAAAGTATTACAGATTACAGTGTATTTCAATTTGACCCAGCAATGAATTACGTGGAAGTATAATATATATGAATAGAAAAAGCATTTCAAGAAGCAAGCAATTATGTTACACAAATTGAAAAGAAAAGACCGTTGAATTGTATGATATTAACAGATAATTCGATGATTCTTTTCAGTATGATCGGTCGTCTGATTTAAGGTGTACATGCACACTATAAGTTTATTTTTAATTTGAAATTTAAAAATCCAGTTTTTTCACAGTAGGTCATTGATTTATGCTTAAACCATTTCAGTGAGAAAAAAATAAGATTCAACTAATTATTAATTAGCTAATTAAGATATAATGAGGTAATTAGCATGTTTTTTGAACAGTGATATTTTAAATTCTAATTTGTCTAGAAAGACAATTCAAGTAGGAGATTATTTCCAATATTATTCTTCATGTTTTGACGTTCAATCAAATTAATAGATATAAAAGATTTTCTATAACAATTTATTTCGCCAAAAATGCATTAAAAAAAATCAAGATTTTTTCTGGAAATTTAGGATTTAAAAATCCATAAAAAAAATTATTTCTTAACTAATAACTCTTATTGAGGCTGAAAACATCCGCTGTATTACATAGATTATAATGATACAAAAATAACTATAACAGATTAATTTATTGTTGAGTTATCACTGTTTAAACAAAGTATTCTATTGCAAAAACTTGTTTCGTCAGAAATCGAGTTTAAAGTTTTAGAAACATATCTGTTTATGGTGACAGTATCTAACGAAAAACCTTGTAAAACTAGAAAACTATTTCGAATATTTTGAAGATCTTATATCGTTTGAAAGCTAAAAAATTTAAGAATATTTAGAAGCAATAAAAAAAATTAGACTTTTTGCTCGATCTTCAGGATTTTTAGTGTGTACATACATCTTAACTGCAGTAATACAACATTCTTGAATTTTTTATGCATGTACATCTTTTTTTCACCGTCAGATTTAAGCTTATTTGAAAATAAACTGTCATCCTTCATTGCAGTTTCGACTTGCAGAATGAATGCAACACAGACTGTTTATGTACGACCAAGGTATATACTCCTGTGTGCGGACCTGACGGGAAATCAACCTACTTTTCACCATGTCATGCTGGTTGTAGTGGGTATAACAAGACTGGGAAAAATGAGGTATATGATAAACTTAAAATTGGTTTCTTACAGAGAGAAAATTACTCTACTGTTGATATAAACATACACCACCTGAGAATTTAGAGACAACGTTAGTTGAACATAGCATTTTAAGGGGGACCGAAAGGCTCCATTGAAGTACTTGTTAAGGGGCTTCTTTATGCCCATGTTTTTCAGAATCTACTCACAGCAGTGGTTTAAAATTTGGAACAGTTAATATTCAAATACTTTTACATAGATAGAAATATGGTTTTGTAAAAAAATTGTTTTGTTTACAATTTATGATGCTATGAAATTTGTTATGAATTAAAAACAAAGCATGATTAAGAATTAAAAAAAATCGAATATATTATTCTCTAAAATCACATGTCTATTTATGTAAAATCACAATATGTTGTAGGAAAAAAAAATTCAAAGCAATATGTTCAGTAGATTCTGAGAAAAAGGTACATTTGTGTGAAAAAACAGCATTTTGAGAAAACAGCGTTTAAAGTATAAAATTGTATTTATCTTACCCTCAAATTTATATATAAAAAAATTTAGCACAATAAGAGGGGGTGTCAGGTCTTTCAGCAACTAAAAAGTTATCTTCTAATTTTTTTTCTTCTTTTGTTTCATTTTTGTCGCGCTTTTTTCTCAATACCTGTCTGCTTTCTGAGTGAAAAAAAAAACACAAATCATCCTATGTTCTCATTGAGGTGATACAATTAAGTTCAGATTCTATTCCTTCTGCTTTCAAAATTAAAAATCTTGATCCATTTCCCTTGTACCGTCATGTAAGAATTTGACGGACAGCTGATTTAAAATTAAACTATTTATTTACATAAATATTTACAAGATAATTATGGGCACAGCCATCGACAACCGAAACCTGCCTGAAGCCAAAGTAACACAATTGGCAAAACAGAGACGTCTGTCTCTCGTTGAATCTCGAGTCCGAATTCTCTCAAAATCCACGTTCGCTTCGCAGAACCGCCGCTGACAACGAGAGGGGGGGGGGGGGGGGGGTGAATTCCGAGCCCTCTAGAGATATTTATGTCCTCTGCCGAAGAGAAACACCCCCACACAGCTGCGAAACCGTCTGCCATGCCGACTTGAGTCCCCCACCGCAAAAACTTGGAGGAGCCGCACGTGCAAAGACTAAAGTTGTTTTCGCATTCCGAAACATTCCAGCGTCCACGTGTTAGGGAAAAGGGTCGGCAAGTACCATATGGTACACCCTCATTGAAGGAGGAAACGGCTTCATGGACTCCGAAAGTGTGGGATTTCAACGTGAGGAAAGTGTGTTTCGGCACGCGAGATCAGATAATATTATTCAACAACTCATCTGGATTCTGAGTCAGTTTTTTAAGCTTACAGTTAACAAAAAATACACTTAACAGTTTGTAAAATCAAAGAAAAATAAATTGTTTATATAGTATATATATATATAACAGTGTAAGAACCGAAAGCATCGTCGTCAATCGTTTTGCAGATGATTTTTCAGTAAAGTTCTTTTTTTGAAAAAATAATTAAAAATACTTCTAATGGGCGCATTTACAAAAGGTGCCCTCCATTCTAAAGGTAGCATTTCAAATATTCAGAAACACTTAAAATTCTCCAAATGAACTTTGAGGTCATTTTTTGCCTTCTCGTCCACCTTAAGAAAGAGTGTCATTTGAAGTATTTGGAATGCCGTAAAAATCGTATATTTAAAGGACCACGGTAGTCTAGTTGGAAGAGAAACGGATTAGTAACCGTGGGATTGCGATTTTGAAACTCGATCTAACCAAAGACCAAAATGTAAACGGGGGATGGTGCAAATCTGTCGTGGCCTCAAATATCTCCTCACTTTGGTGTGGTAATTTGGAGAGTGGGGTGCCAGACCGCGTGTTGACCTGGACATCTGGCGAAGTGATGCTCTAGGATCTTTCCCTTTGGATTGGATCCAGGACTGTCACCAATTGCCCGCTGTGTTTGTTGCTCCAGTGTGCGACGTTAATTTAATGCCTAACATTTTAAAAAGTTTAAAAAAATTGAAAAATAAATTTAAAATTTAAATGTATTTATTTCTGCTACTTTAAGACTAAATAAATATACAGTGTTGATGTAACAAGATTGTGTGTTAGTGACAAATTCGGTTGGAATCCATGTTAGATTACGTTATTTAAAAAAAAACAATTCCAACTTTTTACGCTTTTAAGTTTTCTGAGGGGGTTGAATGTTTGATAAATTATATTTTCATGTATGAATCTAATTTTGTCTTGATTTGTAGTTTGATTCCTGAAAAAACCTATTTCACACTACCTTTGACAAATCTTTTAAAATTTCTTTTTTTTTGTGCCTTCTCACCTACTTGTAACTCTCGCCAACAGTTTAACTTTGTAGAATGTGCTCAACTTTCTAATGAACATTCATGTGTGAAGTTTGAAATTTTTTCCTTCTAAGGTGTTTACTGATTGTAAATGTGTTCACAACAAATTGGGAGAGATTACAACTGGTGATGCCGATAAAAGTTACTGCAATTCTGAATGCCAGTGGCTGATCACTTTCATCGTGGTTTTAAGTCTCGGAAAATTGTTGGCTTCTACTGCTCGAGTAGGCAATGCTTTGGTGACTCTCAGGTAAACAGAATATGCCTTGCATAGAATACTAAATTATATATATTATGTTATAAATATTATTATGTCTATTAATTCGTAGCACAATGTAACTGTCTGGACGACATGAGATTTCGAAGCAGCGTAGTGTTGTTATTACCCCACAACACTAGAGACACTATGATTAAATAACCACACTTTTTAAGAACCGAGGATTTTTTTAAACTTTAAATATGATTTTATTGGTACTTCCCAGAGAATAGAATTCTTTGGAAAGATTCTTCTGTCCATTTCCTTAAAATTGAATTCTTTGGAAAGATTCTATTGATCCTTTCTTTAGCCTAGAATAATTTGGAAATATTATATTGTTCCATTCATTAGAATATAAATCTTTGGAAATATTCTATTGCCCATTTTCTGAGAATAGAATCCTTTGGAATGCTTCAATAGATCTTTTCTTTAAAATAAAACAATTTGGAATGATTCTATTGCTTCTTTCCTTAAAATAGATTTCTTTTTAACAGCATACTTTAAAAATTATAGTGTCCATTAGTAATAGAATTCCTTGGATATATTCTATTGCTCCTTTCCGAGACATAGAATTTTTTGAAATGTTCTATTGGTCTCTTTTCTTGGAAGAGAACGTTTTGGAAATACTCAGTTGCTAATTTCTTTAAAAAGAATACTTCAAAAAGGTCCAAACAATATTTTATTTCGAATAAAATACTTTGGAAAGATTATATTGATTAAGAAGGTCAAAGATTGTTAAACATCAATAGTTAGAATTTCAGGGAAAACTGCAGATTACAAGGTAGAATTATGCGTGTAAATCCCTCAGTCTTACGTTTCGTCTAAGTCTACAAATGTGAATCACTGTACAGCAGAAACTCATTGTAACGGACAGTTAAAAAAGATTGTAATAATAATAAATTATGCTTATTTTTATCAACATGAACCAGGACCTTCTTGTTCCAACGATTAGTGTAAACGTACACATCTTTTTTAATTCTACCAATGCTGAAGGCTGTTTTTATTTGATAGATAATAAACATTTTTTATAGCTAACTTCTGTAATTTGACTGATGTACACCATGTTGCATTACACCCCTATAAGAATTATTTGCTATAAACCGAACTTTCATTAAAACGGACAAACTTTAGCCCCTACTATTTATTCCGTTATGATGCGGTTTTACAGTAGCTCCTAACTACAAGGTTTGAAATAGTTTGATTTCAACAATTTTATTTATTTATTCTGACAGAACTTTTTGTTTATTTTTCGAAATTTTTTTAAAAGTACAAAACATTTCAGTTGCTTATGTTAAACAATGAAATTTGGTTTGCTAATTTTATAAATCTCTACAATCGCGATTTATCAGACAAAATTGTGAAAGGATCTTCCATTTTTCAATCAATTACTTCCAGATCAAGTAACTATTTTGTGTAAAGGTTTTGTTGAAAATTCCATAAAATTGACTGTAAGAATATTAAAAATTTTTCATTTAAGCTTAACATTACTAACTACGAATCAAGCAGTCTTCTAGTTTTATGTACATGCAAATTAATCAGAACTAAACTGATTAGATTCTTATGTTTGTTTTCCAGATGCGTAGATCCGGGAGACAAAAGTTTAGCTTTGGGAGCTTTATCAGGAGTATTTTCATTACTTGGTAAGTGTGTTTTAACTTGCTAATTTTTTTTAAGGAGAATTAAAAAAAAAACCCCGCTGAAGTATATGTGTAATCGTGTTTATTTGATTGCTGTGAACCTAATTCATTTTATATTTCTCTACATTTAATTTCTGATTTGAAATATCACTGAATGAATATAATAGTGTGACAGACGATAATTTATCATGTTTTACGTGGCAGCGCAAAAAGGGAACTGAACTGGATAGATTGTGAGTGTAAAGAGTAAGAAGGAAGTTTTTGACCAGCATGGTCGGCTTCGATTTTTAGCGTTTGGTTACCTGTATCTTATATAACTAATTATTCAAGAAAATCAATAAAATTAGTTAACACTATCCAGTGTCACATTATTTGTGTTTTTGGAACCACTATGTTTGATCTAGGTTTTCAGGGGGAGTCTAGACTCAGCAGGTAAGTATAATCCCGCCAACCCTTGACCGGCATTTAAACCTATACAGGTAATGTATGAAGCGCTAAAATAGTTTTTATTTGAAATGAAAGAAAGAAAGTGGTTCATAACAGAAAGTGGTATTAGCAATTTTAAGCGGAGGTATCCTTGGTGGGAGAGAGAGTTGAGCTAATATTCATCTTAAGGATTTGTAGGAAATTTCAATTCAAATTTTATATCACACTATACTTAATTCGTGTATATATTGGTACTGATAGAACTCTTTTCTACCAATTGTTCGAATGTTTATAAAACCTTGGGATCTAAATTACCCTTAGCTATTACTTATAAAAGTAAAAAATATCAACTTTCACTAAACCTGTAGTGGCGAACATGAGTAACAGCAAATAATTGTTAATCTAGACTTCAGGTTTAACCTTCCTGGATATTATCTAGACGAGATATCTCGACATTAGCAAAGTTGGTCAGATCTAGATGGACGAGATATCTCGTCAAAACCACTTGGGGGTGAAAACATATAAACCCACAGTGTTCGATTCTAATGTGAAGACGGAGAGATCAGGCATCTTATGCTTTGATTGTTGCTATATACACCACTTTACAATAATGGACCGAACCGCAAGATGTGATGGTATAAGGGAAAAAATATATGCTTTAATAGGGGGATGGTCCCCCACCTTCTGCAATTACATTAGCAACCCTTCTGGGCATACTTTTAAGAAGGTTTTGAAACACAGCTATGGGTATTTGTATCCATTCCTGCTGCAAGAATGTTGAAGAATCCAGTTCAGCTGTAGATTTCGGACGTGGTTCCCTGGTCCGTAAGCGTCGCTCTAACTCGTCGCCACAAATGTTCTATGCGGTTTAGGTAGAGACTCTGAGCAGGCCAGTGAAGACGTTTTACATCCACATCTTGATACCACTACTAGACAAAGGCTGCAACATGACATGGAGGTTGTCGTCTTGGAAGTAACATTCGTCCGTTCCATAAAATTGTCAGACCGTAGGAAGAACCTGATTGTCCAAAATGCTCATGTAGGCGTCGGCGTTCAATTTACCAGGAACAACATGCAAAGATCCCAGGCCATACCACGAAAAACACCTCCTTTCAAGCAGTCTGATTTTATGCAAATCCACCGGCGTCCGGTCCATTATCGTAGGGAAGTGTATTTGTTAAAATATCTTGAGTACGTAGTAATTATGAATTATTGATTGATGTAAAAGATCGTCAGAATTTTTTTGACACAAATTAAAGAAAAATTATTCATTAACTTAAAAATTTTCTCTCTTGAGTCATTAAAACTGTCATTGTGTGTACATATCCATTATTTGATATTGTATGTCTTGTGTCTGGCGCAATATGGTCAAATATGGACCTTGTACCACAAAAACAAACATACAAGTTGATGTTTCAAACAAATTGTTTTTATTTATAACAATTATTTCCTACCATGATAATACAAACTGCCTTTCCTTTGCAGCATTTATACCATACCCATTAATATACGGAGCTTTGACGGACGCCAGCTGCCTGGTTTGGGAGAAAAGCTGTGGCAAAACAGGTAATTGCTGGATCTACGACACAGACAAATTCCGATTCTTGCTCCACGGAGTCTCCGCAGGTTTCGTCTTCCTCGGTTGTCTCACAGACGTCATGGTCTGTATCCTCAGCCCACGGCTCAAAAACCTCTACGACGATGACAACGACGACGGGAAGCAGACAGCCGACCAACAACTGAACGAAGAGATCATCATCAACAACGGTGGCATGTTGGGTATCATAAAGACAGGAATGCCCAATGGAAGCCTCAATTCCCTTGACGCAGATGAAAAGTCTTCTTCACCGTTATAGTCGAAGGCGTTGAGCAACTGTTAGCCCTCCAGGTGGTTGGCTCGACGAGGTATCTTGTTATCAGCAAACCTGATCAGATCAATATTTTTCGTCGACCAAGATCTCGTCGTCTCTAATCATAAGAAAACTGATCATATCTTGAACTCATTCTCATCAACAATTCGGCAATACCTTGATGACGAGGTATTTCGTCATTACCAAAATAGGTCAGATATTGATGAACTAAATACCTCGTGGAATCCACTTGGCGGGTTATGGAACACAGTGCAGTATTCGAATTTCTGGAACGTGCAATTTACGCTGTATTGACTAAATAGAACTTCTGGCCGACGATCAAACATGGACTGAAGTTAAATTGCGTGTTGACTATGTGATAACTTTAACAAAAAGACAATTGCTTCAAAATTGCTCTATAAATGCGATCAATTTTCGAATTTCTTTGAATGATTGGTTATTCCTTATTAGAGCTGTATTATCGGTAATTTGAGCTGTGGTCCAAAATTATACTTAAATCATATTACTCAACGATTGAAGTGGTTCATAATCGTATATTTTTATGAAAAGTTTATAAAGTGCATACAAAAATGTCTAACATTCATTTGGGGCGATATTGCTGAAGTGAAACTGTAAAAGAAATGGTAAAACTATAAATTTCTGAAAAAAAAAATGGATTTTATAAATTTGCTGTTGAACACATACGTGTTTTAAATGTAAGAAATAGTTCATTAACTTCACTTTTTTTGAATGAAGGAAGCTTTAGTTTAGGAAGGTAATGCAAACTGCAACTCAAGATTTTGAATTACTTAATCTTCCTACCTTCCCTATCTTCAGTGGTTAATTCTCAATATTTATTTAGTGTCATTTATAGGTCATTGGCTTTAAATGCTCAACCATATCTCTCTTGAATTAAAGGAGTTTTACATTTCTTAAAGCCTTGCCATAACTGTTTTGAATTAGCCGCATAGTTATACCTTTTCCTTTTCATCAAAAAAAATAATGGTTCAGATAAGATCGCTCAGTAAGTTTAAGTTTCAGAGGTAGGTTTAACAAGTTTTAAATGTCTCTCTCGTGAAGTAAATATCCTTAAATCTTTATTTTATGTACAGTAATACAAATTCGGTGAAAATACAGTCAACAATAGGACACCTAGATATATTTTTATAACTTGTAAAATGATAATCTCAGTTTAGATCGTTAAAAAAACCAATTCAACAAAACAATATTGAAGTTTTAATAATAATAAAAAGTAATAAATTCCTATGAATAAAATTTAGAAAAATTCATTCTTTTGAAAATATCATTGCAAAATTAAAAGCTGAAAATGAATTTTTGAATTTGTTTTGATTCAGGGATCTACGTAGAATATTGTTTCATTTACAATGAGTTCATGGGCAAAGAAACTACCTAAATATCCATTTGTAAAAAAATGTTTGTAAAAATCTGTTCAATATTATCGAAATTCATACACTTATTGAAATTAAAACTTCTATTTTATTCGTACTTTTATTGCGCAACAGCATTTACTTTATTGCATTTTAAAGGGAGAGGTTGAAGGAATAGAATTGATTAAAAATAATTTTACATGACAACAGGAAAAGTGAAACCATTTAAAACGGAAGGAACAACTTCCCTTGATGCAAATGTCTCATTGTCTGTTGAAGAGTAAGTCCTGTAATAAATAGGGTAAACTATAAGTAAAGATTTGCAAGATGTATATTTAAAAATTGTGAGAATGCTTTTTGGCCATACTGTAATACCATCGTAAAATGTTGTATATTTTATTTTAAATAAATTTTATGTTAGAAATTTTAATAATGTTATTAAATGAATTATGATTTTGAAACATTTGTGGTTGTTTTTAAACATGATTTATATTTTAAGAATTGCGTTATGTAGGTCTTGAGCATGTGTCTTATTGGAATTCTACGCAATGATGATTTGTAACTAGTCTACCGAAACTTATTCTTCATATTTAGGGCACAGAGTTTTAACCTTCCTGGTGGTTATCTCGATAAGGTATCTCGGCATTAACAGAACTGACCAGATCTTGATGGACGAGTTATCTTGTCGTTAAAAGAAAACAGACAAAACCTTGTACTCGTCATCGTTAAAAAAGCTTGATGACGAGATGTTTCGTTGTTTGTACCATTGATCATATCTTGATGGACGTGATACCACGTCGAAACTATTCGGAGGTCTAAGAGACCGGTTTCTGGAAATGAATTGGCACCATATTAATTAATACTGGATCCTTACTTTCTGACAATAATGTATTTGGTGCAGTAGAAAATAATTTTCTGCAGGATCTCGAAATATACTTTTGGATCTACACTACTATGCTATACTAGCTATCACACCACCTCTTTTCTCTAACTGGTGAGTGTGCGGTTCATTTATCTACTGGAGGGGGCCACACTTCTTCAAAGATGTATTCACATACATTTATTATACACTTCTTGGTTATATATATAACTACCCTACAATAATAGACCGGACGCCAGCGGATTTAAATAAAATCCGACTACTTGTTTGGGGGTGTTTTTCGTGGTATGGCCTGGGACTTTTGCATGTTGTTCCTGGTAAATTGAACGCCGACGCCTACATGAACATTTTGGACAATCAGGTTCACCCTACGCTCTGGTAATTTTATGGAATGGACGAATATTACTTCTAAGACGACAACGCTTCGTGTCATGTTGTAGCCTCTGTCATGCAGTGGTATCAAGATATGGATGTAAGACGTCTTCCTGGCCTGCTCAGAGTCCCGAACTAAATCCCATAGAACATTTGTGGGACGAGTTAGAGCGACGCTTACGGACCAGGGAACCACGTCCGAAATGTACAGCTGAGCTGGCGACATTCTTGCAGCAGGAATGAACACTAATACCCCTAGCTGTGTATCAAAACGTTGTTGAAAGAATGCCCAGAAGGGTTGCTAGTGCAATTGCAGCACGTGCGTATATATATATATATATATATATATATTACAAAGCCAGTCAAATTAGCATCAGAGAGCCCCTCATCAGTCTGTCCTCCACGGTCTCCGCTGGTCGGTTTCTTTTTTGCCTCTCTCTTCCCCTTTTCTTCTCCTGTCAAGGTTAACCTTCAAAGGACCTAGAGGATACATCGTTCTCTTCGCCAACCTTTCTTCTCTGTGTTGGTATCAGAACCACACACTAGAGTTATCCATGTAATTTAGTAGAAGAATTACTTAAATAAATGTAATTTATATTAGAACTTAGAATCGACTGACATAAATCTAAAGATGTCTGAGGGTCACTTGTGGCTCTATGGGTATATGCCCACTGTGACAGAAACCAGCGTGTTGTAATTTGAACAGATGCGATTCCACCAAAGGTGTGGTTCTCTGTCAGTACAACTTTCATTGTGTGCTCATGTCTATGACATTGTGTCACTTGCGTCTGACGCAGCACGGTGCCAAATATGGCCCTTGCACCATAAAACCCCAACCAACCAAGATGTCTGAATGCTTGTCTTGAATGTGCATCAAAAATGATGCAAGCCAGGAGGAGTTATAAAATATGTTTGTTGAAACATTACTGTAACCAGATTAAAAACGATATGATTAACAATTTAAAACTGTCTTCAAAAAAATCCATTACCGCTTTCATCACAAAAATTCTGGTGACTTCTAAAATGTATTAACTTTTTTTAAAAGCAGAATGAAAAACAAGGCTAAAAGGAAATATTGCATGAGGCAACACTTTCATTTCTATTGCTTCTATTTAGACTGCAAAAAGATTCAACATCAGTTATTTAGCACGTTTCCTTCATATGCTCATATTCCATGTTTAGTTTTTCATTCAAAGTCAGTTTTGTACTTTATGCAATGAAGTCTGATGAGCAGATATAATAAACTTCAACACAGTAAAAAAATATCTGCTTCAAATTTGAAAGGTAAATTATATTTTTTAAAGGTGGCATTTTGCGAGATAAATCTAGAAAGTTAGAATATTTTTGTAAAGAAGGAAGGCGGAACTGTTTTTAACGTGAAATAAAGAAGGAAAAAGGTAGAAAATCTATTACCCTCCAGTTATATTGAATGTGTATAAAATATAGGATGGATGTTTTTATGGAAGCGGACAGAAATTTATTAGGTCTTTTAAGCCTAGTAATAATAATATATCAATAAAATAATATAGATAATGACATATAAAATGTAGCAAACATATTTACATTTTTTTTTCAAGTCAGCAATGAGATTGGTTTAGAGTAAACATGTTTACACTAGGATTTATTGGCAGATAATATTTATGAGCAAGTGTCGCTTGGGAAATAACAAAACAATGTGTTTATTATTAATTTTTTTTTGTATTGAATAAGTGCCATTAGATACCACTTATGCAATACGAACCATATATGTCACAAACCAACCATTTGATCATACATTTTTACTGTCAAATAATTGATTTTTATGGCGTAAGGTCTAAATCTAACCAGAAACCATCATGAAACCATCATCATTTTACCATCATGAAAATGGAAATTCACATACAAAGAAATTTTAAGGACACAGAAGGGAGAAGTATACCTATGGTAGCAACATGAACTTAGCCTGCGTTACGTACAGCTAGATGGCTGCTAGAGCAGAAGACGAATCCAAGTGTGAAAATTGGTGGACAGCCCACCGAAGTTTTAAAAAGTTTACAAAGTTTTTAGAATATTTCATTGAAAAGGAATTTATGAATGTGTTATAAAATTGAAAGGCATGGACGTACAAGCCCTAGTACTTATACCATCCCTAAAACAATTTAAAAATGACGATTGGACATTAGTATTACATCACAAAAATACACACTCCTGTGTTTTCTTATCAAATGTTTCGAGTAAGCATACGATAACACTTGAAGGCATGTTTCATGTAGCGAAGGTCAGATGAAATCGGTGTGAGATAACACTGGAAAATCTAAAATAAATGGATCAAAACGAAAAGCAGGGTTCAAGTACGAAGAAGGATTTAGTACTCTGTCCTTGCAGTATTTCGGAAGATCTGAGATAAATGAGAAGTGTATTTCAGTTACCCTAAATTAAAACATAATTCAAGACTATGTATGAAGTAAATTCAAAAATCCCGAAATTCCACCTCTTAGGATTTTGAAAAAAGGAATGACAAAATTTAAATTCAAGACAAAAAATTCATCAACAGCACTAAAACTAATATTAAAAATTCCAATCGAGAAGTCTAAATTAAAACATAATTCTAACATAATTCTAAAAACATAATTCTAAAACATAAAACATAATTCTAACATAACTCTAAAAAAAAACATAATTCTAAAACATAAAAAAAACATAATTCTAAAACATAAAAAAAACATAATTCTAAAACATAAAAAACATAATTCTAAAACATAAAACATAATTCTAAAACATAAAACATAATTCTAAAACATAATTCTAAAACATAAAACATAAGTCTAAATTAAAACATAATTCAAGACTATGTATGAAGTAAATTCCAAAATCCCGAGATTCCATCTCTTAGGATTTTAAAAAAAGGAATGGCAAAATTTAAATTCAAGACAAAAAATTCATCAACAGCACTAAAACTAATATATAAAATTCCAATCGAGAAGTAATGTCTAGTTTTTAGGAATTGGAACATGGTTATCTAATGTACAAATTTTAGATGTTTTCAAAAAATTCCAAAGTTATAAAAACTATGATGGTTTGCATGAAAGGAATCTCCAGAGTTAACAAACCCACCAGACAGTCTGCGAAGATTTTACTACCACTGTCCAAATACTCTCGCAAGATGCAGATCATGATTAATTTAAGATTTAGTAAATAGCCGTTTAGGTAGTTAGGTAATTTTTTAAAGGCATCATTCTTTTCAAAATAACATCTATAATTAATAGGCGAAACATTTTCATGAGGACCTTCATATCAAACTGCGCATAGATTTTCTAATTTTTAATCGCAACAATTTTTATTTAAAATTTTGAATTTGCATGGAACACTTAACTTAGTACTGCAAGTTTGTTGACAAATTATTAAATTCACTGCAAATTACAAAATATTGTAGAAAAATTAGTATCGATACATTACATGGTCTCTGCTATTTACTATATATTTAAGGAAATCTTTTTTTATTAGGATCCACATTTCTTTAGTTCCACCTCTTAATTCGAAAGGTTCAGAGATTTAAAAGAAATCTCCAATTAATTCATTATGAGAGGGTTTTTCAGTGTAAACCAATAAACCGGACGGTTTGTTTAAGATTTTACTACCGCTGTTTAAATACTTTCGCAGGAATCATATAATGATTAATTAGTGTGGACCAATCATATATATATTTTTAGAATTCATCTTTTGAAATTTTTATTGGATAAATTTTGAAATAGTATTCGATAAATAAGCCTGGAGACGTCACGTTCGGGTTATGTATAGGAAATACGTACAGAAACACTACCGCCATCTACATTTAGTTCGACAGAAAATGACTTTCCTGTCTTTGAAGTGTCAATGGATGAAAGTTTAGAAATAAATCATGTATATTTTAATTCCTTGAAGTGAAGTTACTAAACGTGAAATGCACAGATAAGTCCTTTTCTGAGCTCGACTTTTTAATGTGGTAATAATAGCTTAATTTCAAGAAGAAAATTAAATTTAAATGTACTGTAAATACGCACAATAGTCAACAAATAGATGCATTAACCATGATGATCTAATAAACAAAATAGATGCATTAACCATTCAGTAAAGACATCGTACTCATAAGTAACCATTCAGTGCTCTTGAATGTATATTATTGAAGTTTAAGAGAGATATAAAAAAGAGCGATATATATATATATATATATATATATATATATATATATATAATCATGCCATACTTTATAGTATTCTGATTTTGCACCGCTATAAAATCTTCACAGTAAATTGTTTAGTTCAGTTGATGTTGTTAACAATGACCATTTCTCCTCATCTAAGCCAAAATGCATAAAATTCAGTGAAAATAATTGAATGAAAAGTTACATAAATAATGTATTAAACTATTAAATAAAAAAATGAAAATATTTAACCAAAAATTGTGTTATTCCAACTTTATGGAAACTACGAGAAAAAGATTTAATTTACAATAATGAACGTCATTCTAGAAGAACTTAATTTTTTTGCTATTCATTTCAAAATGAAAAGAAATGAAAAAAAACCAAAAATTTATCTACATATCGACGTAATCTCAAATAGATAATTTTTTCATGCAAAATTTTTCAATTAAATAAATTTTACAAAATACATTGAATTGCAGCATGCTTAACGTTGCAATAAAGCTTACCTTGAAAGTATAAACAATCCCCAAGGATTGAAAGTTGAAATAATTTGAAAGAAGAATGTATGAAAATAACTTCTTTATTTTTCTTGCGGTGGCTATTTTTAACACACAACGAAAACACACAATTACACGCACAAAGAAAATTGGAATGACAATAGGTCCTACACCCAATTGTTAAAATATTTCCCCAAATGTAAGAACAGAACACATAATCCATTTGAAAATTCACTTGTCCATCTTACTTTTTTGATACCAGACGATCAAGTTTCATGGACAGTGGCTCAATTCACAAGTCACATGATGAGAACCAAGATCGTCATTCGTTAAAATAGACATTTGATGATATCATTAACGCATTCTTAAATTGCAAAATAAAATATAGTGATGAGTTATTATCAGAGAAAACAATCCTACTTCTTAGAGCAGAGTTTTTTTTCTATTTCCGATGATATGAAAAACACTATCATAGTCGCGAGCATAGTGACTATTACGACATCGAAAGTACTTTCAAAACGTTTGAAAGTACCAAGACAAGGCGATTCGTCTATAGTCGAGCATTGGCAGTCGTCAAAATCGATGGTTCTATTTCGGTGCATTAATTTGTTTATCCTCGGAAGGAGAAAATTACGGTAACTGCAGATGTCGTTGCCCAAGAAACCTTTGAACCTTCTTCGCATAGTGACCTCTGGTAGTTCGAAATTAGCTTCAGAGCAGGTGCACTCACATTTAGAAATGGGTTTTACACACGTGTGCATGTCAATCACACCGTACCGAAGTCCTGTAAAGATCAAACGACAGCAACTTAATGCTACGAAACAAGATACAATGATAAACAAGTATTTCATCGCTTGTTACTGCTTCAGAAATGGCATTTAAATGATATTCTAAGCGTATTCTGTTTCGTGGATCGTTTCAGAAATGTTCTCCCACCTTACTTACTGACGATTAACGCAGTCATCTGATTGCTACTATTTTTCACGTGGTCAGAAAGTTTGCTTGCAGTAAATAATGACTATCAAAAGTCAGAAACTAAGTTCGAAAAAGATAAGAATATATTTTCAGCTGATAACATGGTCTCCAGACACATACGTTGTATTGTGAAGACCTAAAATATAGCTTTAGTAAAATTAATTGAATGGTATTTTCAGTCAGAGAAGTACAAAGTCCCATATCCGGAATTGTCCAAAATCCGGACGTTTTGCTAACCGGAATTTTTTTGTTTTTCTCACTTTTTTCCCATCTTTCCGACAATTTTTAAACAACAAGGAGTTAAACATGAGCCTAATTGATGAAACAACACAAAATAACGGATATTTTCAGAGTAAATACCAAAGAAAAATTACAAGATTTGCAAGTAAAATTTGTTGCATTGTGTTGAGTTTTTTTTCCGTAAAAAAATTATTCCTGTTTATATATATCTGCTATTTTCCTATTGCAAACGTAAAATTTGCGTGAGAAGGGTTGGATTAAGTGTTTATTTTTACAAAAAATGTAAATAATCCAAATTCCGCAAAGTCCAAAATCCGGAATGGCCGAGGTCCGGAGGTTTCCCGATTTGGGACTAAAACATTTTTTCGATATCGCAAAGATAACTGTTTAAATTACTGTGTCAGCTGAATTTAAAGCAGTTGGATGGCTTCTAAACACGAAGAGAGGGGCTGCGGTAGCCCAGTTGGTAATGTCGCGGATTAACAACCGAACGGTTACTATATATATGTTCTTATCTTGGCCAGCTGTTGTAGAAGTTTGGAGAGGGCGGTGTTGACCACGTCATGTCACCATGGTTCAAAATGATGTGGTGCTGTCCTCGATTATTTTCCTTCTGGACCTTCTTTTCTTCTGATAACGGACCATAACTAATTGACCTTTGTATTGCTACTGTGCGACGTGAATTAAACTGCCTTCAATCTTCTAAACACGAAGAAACTATTACATATTGGATAGAAGGGAAGAAACTTGAATGAGAGTTTATCATTACATTCGCCAGTTAAGACTGCATTTGTATTATGTTATAACTTTCTGTAGCAGGTTTTCTGGAAAAAAGTTACATAAAAAAAGTTTCCACTATATTTTAAAATTCAATATGAGATATAATACTTCAAAAAATATAATAGCGGTTCCTATGAGTCAGCAGTTCATTTGAAAATATAATTAAAATAAGTCAAATAGATATTTATTTACAAATGTCAGGCGTTTGATAATCAAGCCATTAGCCCTATTCTTTCTTCCCAATACCTCTGAAAATCTCTGATCAACATATTCAAATCCATTTAGTGCAGTACACTTGTCCAAATGTTCGCTATTCTAAGTTAGTTTAGAATCACATAATATACAATTATACGAGTTTACAATTCTAAGCAAATTTTCTTAAAGGATATCCAGTAAGAAGGCGAAGCAAAGCAATAGCTGAACCACTAGGAAAAATTCATCAAGGAAAACGAATCAGCAAGGCACTTCCAGGCCTTTAACACTCCCGTCGAATGTGGTATATTTTTTTCCAAACTCCAGTTCAGTTAAAAATTTTGTTGAATGAAAGATCATATATGAGTTTGGCCTTTGAACTGCATTAGTACGTTTCTTAGCTAGGAGGTCCACTCTTTTATTTCCTTCCACACCACAGTGAGAACTGAAGCACGGCGGGATATATTGACAAGTTTAACCCTCCAAGTGGTTTCGACGAGATATATCGTTTTTCAAGATTTTACCAATTTTTGCTAATAATCAGATATTTCCTCATCAAGGTATAGCCGACTTATGATTACTTGATAAAGATCTCATCAGTCTTTTCTTTGGACAATATATCTCGTTCATCAAGCTCTGGTCAGTTTTGATGATGACATCTGTTCAAGACAACCACCAGGAGGGTAAAAGAGCAATCTATAATTATAAATTCCATTCGGTTCACACATTCTTTTGCAATGTAATCTCTAACATTATAAAAGGAAGTGTTTGTCTGTATGTCTGTTTGTTTGTTTATTCCCTGCACACAAAGTCCTGACGAATCTATGAAACTTACAGTAAGAGGATTTGGCACACAGGTAGTCCGAATTTTTTGCAATTTTTGGGTTGCACCGAATTTTAAAATTCAATCTAGAACATTTAAAAATTAATTTCATGAAATTTAACTATTATTGAATGCGACAGCATAGAAAATCACATTTTCGAAATGTATTTTTGTCGTTTACGTTTACATTTTGCGCGGAGGAATGATTTTCCATCAGATGATAAAACACAAATAAACTTTTAACTGGAGTTATTTAGTTCTTTTTTCTATCTCCGTTAAGGATAGAGTAAAAATTTCAACGGAATTGAAATTTGAGGAAAATTTCACATTAGATCGATACTTAAAATATAATTTTCTTTAAATAAATGCATTTTTTAAATTGTATACATTTTATATTTTCGTAAGAGATTGTGAAGTCCCTTCTACCTTCGCGTTCAAAAAATAAACAGATAACATTTCCGCCTTCTTACGATTTAAGCGCGCGCGCGCGCGCGCGAAAGAAAGAAAGAAAAAAATAATAATAAAAAACTTTTTGGCTGTCATTGCTTAGTTCTTTTTAGTAAAATCGGGATCGTTAAAGATAGATCGGAAATTGCAACGGATTTGGAATCTACGGAAAATTTGACACTAGATAGAAACCTAATGCGTTTGATTTTCTTTTAATATATAATTTTTCAGTTAAATACTTATGTTTTTGCAAAAAATTGTAAAGTCATGCCGAATTTCCATTTGGTTTGCGAAGCAAACCAACACCACGGACTACGCCATGATGGATGTTATCGTATTTGACAGCATTTGAAAATGGCCAGGACATCAAGGTGTTGCCCGTGGTGTTGGTTTGTGAATCAAACCATAGTTCATAATATCCGTAATTTGGTTTTCTTCGCAAACCAAATTGGAATTCACACGGAATTCATTCCAAATAGGCTACTAATAAGTAACTAATTAACACCAACTCACACTGACGTGCAAATTTCCAGTTGGTTTGCGAAGCAAACAAAAACCGCGGGCAACGTTAAGATGGCTGTTATCCATTAGGCTACGAATTCCCATTTGGTTTGCGAAGCAAACCAACTGAGAAATTGTTGCGATCCCTGGGTTTTGGCGAGCAGTGGTCACACCTGACCCCACGAAAAGAACTGTCACGGACAACGAGGGGCCACTGTGGCCACTGTGACCACAACGTTGGCCACTGTGGGATCGTGGCGGCTGGAAAAAGAATCTTTTCCACGGAAGGGAGCAAACAGCCTGACTCTGGTGCACCCCGATTTTCACCTGACACCTGGTGTTTATGACATACCGCCGGCTAACGGTTTCACGACCCTTCGTACGTGTGGGGATCTGACACCCCTTGAGTGTGGGAGGTGTCATTTTGAAAGAGAAGCGACAGGGATTCGAGAAGAGATGTTGATGCTAGGGATTGTAGTGCGGGACGATTTTCAGTGCGGCCGGATTAACACTAATCCGGCCGTAAGTATTTTTCCAGTAAGTATTTTTAAACCAGTAACCAGTAAGTATTTTTCCAAAATCGGCTGAGTGAAATTATGTAAAAAGGATATTACAGTAGAACTCCAATTATCCTAATCAATTGGGACCGGACCCCATTCGGATAGTTGGATTTTTACCGAAAAGAGGGTTTAGTATGTATTTTAATTAATTACTGTATGTATGGTATGTTGTAATTGGGAGAAAATAAACTATTTTTAAAGAAAAAGAGCTTTAAATTAATTAAATGAAAAGGCAACACTTTTACATGTTAAGCGTACTTACAAGTGCTATACATTTGTACATTAGTACAGTATGTACGTACCGTACTGTAAATGAAAGTCATTGCTTGCTGAACATCTCGGTCAAAGTAAGCTGTTTGACTGTCTTCACCCGTTTTCGGGCAGCCGCTTGAAAGTGAGAAGTTGCATGTGGTCACACTCGGGCTGACGCTCCATCCACTTCAACGCAGTTTCAAGGCTGGCAAATGCTTCACTAGCAGATGGTTCTGTGTCTGCTTCAACTTCGACATTAAGGTCATCTTCTTCCTAGACACTTTCTTCTCTCATACTTCCAATAAGTTCATCATAATTTAGAATTTGAAGCACAGAATCAGTATTTTGAGAATATTTTCTGAAATTCTGAAAGGGATTCGGATAATCAGCGATTCGGATAGTCGGAGTTCGGATAGTTGGAGTTCTACTGTATTCCAAATTGACGAACAAAATATTTATTTTGGCAATACAAAATCAACTTTATTAATACTTATCCATAGGTCGGAAATCAATCATCAACAATTAATTATAGAAACTACTAGTACTACTAGCAGAAATTATTAAACGATTGATGATGATACGAATTACTAGTTTCCACACCAATAAACATCCGTTTGTTTAAAACGTAGTACTTTTCTATTTATCTAAAATTAAATTGCCTCTATCTCTAAAATCGTTGAACAAATTATATATAAATTGTACCTAACCGTGTATCATACAACATAAAAATAAATCTAATATGTGGCAGTTTTTGGTCAACATAACACAAACAAGGGAACTCTTAATTCTTCTTAATTGCTTAAATCGAAGCTATATGGTAGTGAAAATCACTTTTGAGTTTGAAAGAACAATCTAAGGAAACAAATCGTATTAAATGTGTTATTCCCCAACCTACTTCTCAATAAACTGCAAATATAACTAGCAGCCGAAAAGGCCCTCTCAGCTTCGACACTAGTTGGTTTAACCGTCATTAAGTAGTCGTATATAAAAGACAAATATTTTCCTTTGACTCCATTTAATATGTATGAAGTCATTTCTTTCTTCAGTATTTTCTCAAAATCTGTTAATTTTCTAAAGTTTGTCTTTTTGCAACAGTCTTCATTTTCTTGCAGAATTGCCTTTTGCAATTCCTCTTTACTAAAAAAATATTATTGATGATTTAATTTATTATTTTTGTTAGAATTCTCCAAACTGATGATTGAAAAATACAAAATCGATTCATTCACAATCGATTGCTTAATAAACGATTTTGCGATTTTAAAGTTGGGTTTGAAAAATCGATTATTTAATTAAAAAAAAATTCGGTTTTATCGGATCCGAACCGGATTTGATAGATGTTGCTGAATCCGGTGGATCGTATTGCAAACCTTAGTTGATGCTCCTGTACCATATGGTACTAGCCGACCCTTTCCTCTAACACGTGGACGCTGGAATGTGCTCAACAGCCAGACGGTGACAAAAACAACTTCAGACTTTGCACGTGCGGGTTTTGACAAAATACCGAAAGAGAGTATTTTCTCATCGGCGGCCCGGCGTTCCGTTTGATCCATCGACACAGCTGGAGTTTCCGTCGGTTCCTTAATCCCATGTCTGGGATGAAGATTTGCTGTTGGGAACCCAAGTCGGTTACCAACGGTTTTCGCATCTGTGTGGGGGTGTCTTGAGTTCTGTGGAGGACATAAACATCTCTTGCCAGGGCTGGGAATTCATCCCCCCTCTCGTTCGCAGCTGCGGTTCTGCGGAACCAAGAGAACGTGGGTTTTAGCAGAAGACTGATTCTAGATTCGACGAGAGACAGACGTCTCTGTTTGCCATTGTTACTTTGGCTCCAGGCAGGATATCGATGGTCGATGGCTGTGCCCTTAATTAATCTTGTAAATTTGAATGTAAACATTTAATTTATCTAAATAAATAGTTTAATTTTAAACCAGCTGTCCGTCTAATTCTTGTAAATTTAAATGTAAATATTTAATTTATCTAAATAAATAGTTTAATTTTAAACCAGCTGTCCGTCTAATTCTTACATGACGGTACACCCCTAATATGAAGGCAAAGGACTCGAGCGACAGAAGCCACAGAGGAAGTTGGTGGACGTGATAGTTCTTGACAGTATAATACGGGGAAGCCAAATCCCGGGAAACAAAAATACAAACTATGAGAAGAAAAACTTACTGCTTCTTCATGAACAATCGAGCAGTAAACGTTTGTTGTACATACGTCTGTAAATTGTGGTCCTATTGTATTGAAATCCTTTTAAGTGCAATAAAAAACTTAAAATAGCTTTAGTCCCACTCCATTTATATTATTGTGGTGCCCCTAAACACCATGCCACGTAGTGGCTAGTCAAATATAAAATGGTTGACCAATTGTTACTTACAAAATAAACTTTGTCATACAGGTTTCTTTTATTTTCCATTACAAAAATTACATCTTACTATTGCAATGGCTGAAAAAACGTTTTGTTCATGCTGATTTCCGAAAAAAAATTGATCAACGCATGTCAGAAATGTTGTCTGAAATGATGAAATGCTAATCGTTTCATCCCTCAATAACTTAGACTGTCGCCTTATGATACTATTATTAATTTAACAGGATTAGTTTCAGCTGATATTCTAATGTATGAAACTTCGGAATCGAAACATTCCTGAAGCGGAGTTTACATTGCTTGTATCAATTACTTTAGAATCTGTGTTACTCATCTTGTTGCACATGTATTCAGAATTTGAATTGGAATCTATTGAAAAATCCCTCTTTTATTGTGTTGGGATTAAAAACATTTTAAATAGATGAGAAGAAAGTAATATTTGGTTTGGAAAGCCAGAGTTGCGTTCATTTGTTACTCATCAACCTTTTAAAACCTGTGATAAGTTTTATGAATTGTTTATCTAAATATATCTATCAAGAAATAATGAAGTATAAATTTTTTCAATCAAAGCAAAAATCACATTAATAGAATACCTCTTTCCCAAAGTGTTACATTTTCAGGTACAGTATTCATTCATTTTAATACCCTAATATCGACACTTCGTTTTATTTTAATTATATAGTCTTTAACAATTTTTTAACTGTAACGTTCGGTGAAGTTTTGCAATCGAATAAGATTGGAAAACAACTGAAAAAACAAAAAAGATGTTTCTTCTCTTCCTTGAAAATGGAAAGCTTAGAAAAAAAAAGCACTTTAAAGTTAGCATTTAATACATTTAACCATGTGGTTAAATTACAAAGGCTTTTTATCCAAATTAATATGGAAATGTGAAGCTTTTTGTGGCTTTTTTTATGATTTACATGTAAGATAACTGAAATCAGTTATCAGAATAAAGTATTAAGAGTGATTGGAAAAATAATAAATCTTGTAGATTACTGTTCTATAAAATTTTTTTTTTATCGAGGTATTTATTGAAAATTTATAGAAATAATTTCCTTAAAACATTTTGTTGGAAACATAAAAAAGTGTTTTCTTCCGGCTTTATTTTATGAAAACTAAGAATACATTCAAACTGAAAAGGGACTATTATTTTGAAATTTCAATTTCTTTCAAGATCAATCATTTAATTAACATGATTTTAATAAATGTAAATTATTCATTGAAAACAAAGCACCAGCATTTTTAAAAATTAACACTGTGAACAATGTTTGAATTAATACAGATTTCAGGTAATTTAAACGCGTTAACTTCACAGAGCACGAGTTAATAATTTCAGTTCTAGTTCTGATTGTAGAAACCCAATTTTTTATGTGTGTGTTTACTCAAGTAGATTTTCGATTCGATATTAAAAGCAAAAGAGTGCTTGAGTGAATGTTGGGAATTCATTCATTCAAACATTCATTTGTTGGGAAAGGAAAACAGTTGTGTAATGAATACCTTGGGTTTTGATTCACAGGTGGACGTTGTTTTCAGAACCGGTTTTCTCACGGATTTGAGTTTCTCGCTATAAAAGATGATATAACCCTTTCAAAATGATACTAAATGCAAGTGAATGGGAGGTTCCATTCACTCATAAAACATACTGTTTGGGTTTGTAGATAAATGAATGCATTTTCCTCAGGTAAAATTAATTATGCAGTTAATAAATAGAAATCCTTTGAGTATAGTGGCGTTTTTATGAACATCCTTAGGAAAAAGGTTTTATATTATCACTTTTTTAATCATTATTATTTTATGTTCTGTTCAATTCGTAGCATGTGTCGGGAAGTTTTGAATTTGAAATCTAAACAATTTGTTTTGAATTTGAAATCTAAACAATTTGTTTTGATTTCTTTGGCAATATAAAATTTTACAAGATTCTTGGTACTTGATTTGTTTAAGTTTTAAAGAATAAATTAGGGCTAGGTATGACTTTATCGCCCTCAGTTCACAAATGTTCCAGCTATGTGCGTCTACGTCAATACATGTATTCTAATCCACGTACAGGTGTACTCCTTATTGGCTGAATATATTTCGCAATTTTTGTTCCTTGTTTCGCAGGTGCACTCAGAGCATTTCCACTTGCAAATCCAACTGGAAGTCTCTAATATATCTTCATTTTTCTCAAGTTCCACAAAAGAGTACTGTGAATCTCTACTGGCAAAGATGTTTGATTTTTTAAGTGATTCCCTGCAAGAGAAAATTTTTAGCTTTTGTTTGTCTTTGGATGCGTTGATATTCTCATTTGCTACTGCAAGTTATTTTTTTGTGGTTCACATTTGCTTTCGTTCTCAGCTAAGTAGACCTGTTCACTTTTAAGATATTTTTCACTGAACTGTTGTTGGCGTGTTTCATCTGTTACATTTCTGTCACCATTCAATATTCCCCCTTTTAACTGAAGATGTATTTATATCATCTACTTTATTACTGTTGAATGCCCTGACCAACATTAAGAATGCCATCAGCGGTAAAATAACAGCTACATTACCGGTGATAATAAGCTCGAAAAAAATCTCCCAAACCAAAGACATAACCATCCAATAACCGCAGATTTATCCATATTTAACTCGTTTCAGAAAATCGCTTATGACATCTCAATGTTCGTCATCGTAAAAATGAATTGTTTGTCTGATCTGATAGGTAACACTGTTTTAGAGATAAAGCATTGCTATGGGTGCACAAATTGTTGCATAATTCCAGTAGTTAATTTCGCAACAGTGTATGGTATTCATTTTTACAGATATTTGAGATACAATGACAGATAAAAATTTGTATTTAAATCCAGTAGTTTATTGATGTTGAAAATAGAACATCGATTCAATCTCATCAAGTATAAACATGTCCGAAAATAATACTTTTCACACAAAAAATATCAGTGCCGCTTACATAAAATACAAAAAATATCAGTGCCAGGTTCTCATACAAAGTACTGATAGGGCTTCAAATAGAGATGAAAAATTATTTAGGAGCAGTGGCTGATGTGAAAAAGGGTGAGCCTGGTTTTATTGTTGTCGGAATTCTTGAATTATGTTGGGGGTGTGAACCTTTCGCACAAACAATCAACCTTAGATTACGAGAAATTAAATTCAACTTTTGAACCATTTTTCTAACAAGAAAAATAGACGAAAGTCTAGTTGACTGGCTTGACATTAATTTGGCGATTGCATGAGTGATAAACCCTAAATTTTCACCAGCCCGCTCTTTTCGTTTACTAGGCAGGTTACCGGAATGCAGGCAGGTGACCGCCCCTTTCCAACTTGTCGACAAAAAAACTGACGCCGTGGTGAAGGTCGTATGTCATCTAGAATTAAAAGAATGCTACAATAAGCTTTTTATAGAATGCTAAGAGCAATTTTTGACTGTGCTTATAGTAAAAAATATTATTATTTAACTAAAAAAATCATCTTTAATAAGGCTTTGAATAAAGCAGGGATGTACAAACGTGTTTAGACCAAGGGGTCTCATAGATTCACTCTGACTAAAAGGGGTAGGGCACCAAAAAACCTCATTATCTGTCATATACTATCGATATTTACATAAAATATATATATATATATATATATATATATATTATTTATATATTTTATGTTTACAAACCAACACCACAGGCAACCCCGTGATGTAAGGTATTAATCTGGTTTAAATTTTCCGCAGATTTCAAATCCGTTGAAGATATATTCAATTTAAAAACTATTTATTTAAAGAAAATCATATTTTTAGGTATCAATCTAAAGCGAAATTTTCCGCAGATTTCAAATCCGTTGAAATTTTTAATCTATCTTTAGCGATTCCGATTTTACGAAAAAAAGCTTAATAATCCCAGTCAATAGGTTTTTTTTATTTCTTGCTCTCATTCGCGGAAATGGGTCTGGAATTGTAATCTGTTTTTTTTTTAACGCGAACAGCACGAAATGCTATTTGTTTATTTTTGTAAAGGAAAGTTACTGTGACGTCACAATCTCGTGCGAAAATATAAAAGCTATATACAATTTAAAAGTTATTCATATAAAAAAATCATAGTTTTTGGTATGGATCTAAAATGAAATTTTTCGCAGTTTTCAAATCCGCTGAAATGTTTACTCTATCTTTAACGGTTTAGGAGATAGAAAAAGAACTAATAGACTCCAGTGAAGAGATTGTTTGTTTTTATCGGCTGACTCTAAAAATTATTCCTCCGATCACAATCAAAACGGAAATGATAGCTATAAATTAAGAATATGTGATCTCTTCTATGCTGTAGCATTCAATAATGATTAAATTTCATTAAATTCATTTATAAATGTTCTAGTTTGAATTTTAAAATTTCGCAGTGACCCAAAAATAGAAAAATTTTTGGACTACCTGTGTGCCAAATCTTATTGATGTAAGTGCCATAGAATTGTCAGGATTTTGTGCCCAAGAAAAAAACAGACAACTTGTCACTCCCTTTTATACACTCCCTTTTAACACTCCCTTTTATATATTATATATATTATATTCATTATTTACATTATATATTTATTGTTTATGTATTATTTATATATTATATTTACGTAATTTTATTATTACTAAAATATAAAGATAATAAAAAGTAAATGAAGAATTCAATTTGATGTGTAACATTGTATCGATATAATTGTTTTAATATTCAGTTCGATTTTTGAAGTAGCCAAGCGCTAAAGTGATTCTAAAGTTTCACTAGTTCGCAACAGTTTCAGGAGCCTTTCCTATTTTTCGATTTGTTAAAGTTCACGACTGAAAAAGTTTGTTCAAAAATGCATGCTGTCCCAAAGAGGCTTGTGTATTTTAATGCATTATCTCGCACTGAAGTTTTACGAGACTTGTTAAGGCTAAAAATAATGCACGCTGAGGTGAGCTGCCACCAAATAAATGGAAGCCAGCGGTCTGTGCATCCCTGCTGTTGACAGTAAATTCTGTGTTTATAAATTTGCAAGTCTGTATAGGGAATTCTTTGAAACATTTCAAGTTTTTTTTTATGAGTATTTTAAAATTAAGTGACATGTTAATTGACAAAACCAATTGAACTTGTCTCTTAACCGATTACTGTCATCTGACCGTTGTTAAAAAATACGTGGTGTTGTCTATGGATCTTTCCCTCGGGGATTGATCCTGGACCCTCGCCAATAATCCGGTGTGTTGCTGCAGTGAGACGTTGATTAAAATAACTACCATCTTAACCAAATACATTTTGTGACAAGTTAAATAAACATGAAGTACTTTATTGAAGATTTACTTTAAAGATAGAGGGATGCGATGAAACAAAACATACAAACTGGGTTAAGTGAATATATAGGATAAATGGCGAGATCTGCAGATAGAGAGAATAGGTAATGGTAATTTTAGTTAACGTCGTACTAGAGCAACACAACGGGCTATTGACGACGGTCCGGGATCAGTCCCTTAAGGGATCCGAGGACAATACCTCGTAATTTTGAACAATGGTCAGATGACGAAGCAACACCTGAGCTGGCACCCCACTCTCCAAACTTCCGCACCAACACAACGTGAGGATTTTAGTTCACGACAGATTTAAAGTGCACCAGCCGCCTCTACGCCATACGCTTACAAACATCCATGCCCGGACCCGGATTCGAACCAGGAACCTTCCGATCAAGAGGCTATCACCTTAACCATTATACCAGTTGGTCGGCAAAGATAATAGGTAAAACCTGCCGTATCTTTATAAAATAATATCAACTTTTTTTTTTCTAATGGCGGATACATTTGACCTAAGTCATTGGCCACTACAAGGCCGGAAGTGATGTCCACTTGTGAAGGAGCACCCAGTGGGAGGACCATCATTGCCCCTAGCAATTTATACTTCGTAATTTTGAACCATGTTCAGATGTCGAAGCAACACCTGAGCTGATATACGCTTACAAACATCCATGCCCGAACCCGGATTCGAACCGTGGACCTTCCGATCTAGAGGCTAACACCTTAACCACTATACCGGTTGGTCGGCATAATCGCAACTAAAATATTTGAAAATGTGGTGTACGGGCACGCCATAGAAGAAGTGAAACCTGGAGGCTTTGGGTTACATTAGTCCATGGTTCAGCTGTGCTGACACGTTCATCTGGCTGAGCTGTGTTGGTCTGGGATGTACCATTCGTTGGGCGATCATGGATCTGACATGTTTGATGGACAAATGTGGTGTATGTGCAGGTCATGGAAGAAGTGAAACCTGATGGCTTTGGAGTATATCAGTAAATGCACGTGTATAATGGTCGATAAATGTGGTGCACGAGCAGGCCATGGAAGAAGTGAAACCGGATGGACAATGAGGAATTGTTACTATACGTTAAATGTCATTTCAAATCGCGTATTGATGTTTTGAAAACTGGTGCAATAAGGCCCTGAAAATAAGGGAGAGCAATAGGCTCCACATCTTTAGAGATGTTGTGGTAACAGTTGGGTATACCGGCAATGTATACAAGATGGGTACTGTAGTGTAGAATCCATTGGCATCCCATATCGTAACGCTAGGTGATTGACCGGTAGGGCGATGTATAATACAAGTCATGCTGTTTGTTTCGATTCTGCAGATTGCATCGAACTGTCAGTGCTAACACACGTTAATGTGCAAAACACCTTAACACTTGTGCTAGGGTTCTAGATGTCGCAATATGATCCGTAATAGCCATGGGCACAAGATGTCTGTTCTCTCGCTCAAGGGGGTTACAATCGTTGAAATTGGTCAGTTCGTGCCTCCTACACCCACCGATTCCATATTCACATCATTGTGGCTTGATTTCGTCCAACACGAGCATCGATTCCTCGGAAGAGTCATACTCAGTCTCAATGAGCCTCAATTCTTCCTGTGTAGAGCTTATAAACGAGCTCGTATGACGCCATACAGTTCAGCGAGGCATAAATAAGATTATTTACACACAAGAACAGCGAGAAAACACAATTCCAATAACTAAAACCGAATATCTGTTCTCCATTATTATACAGCTTACAGGGGTGTTACTAGTGCACATGACGCATATTAATTGCAGTGCTAATCATTTGCATATCTTTGCATGATCTACACATTGTGAAAAATTTCGATACCATTGAATACTTCCTCCACCGTGATGCATTCTCGATGGCCATCAGTGTATTCAGTTACATCTTAAAGAAACAGACACTGTGAACTGAACGAAATGACTGCAGACCTCAAGCACTACCCTAAAAATCTGCACAATACATTGTAAATATTGCATGTGGTGTGCCTTTTAATTCCTATATATTAATATAAAAATTTTAAATAAATGAATGGGGATTTCATATAACGCATTTTACCAAATAATAATTATATGAAAAATAACTATCCATCCCTTGGAATTATATATTCCAAGGTTTTGAGAATGATATACACTGCTGGGAAAAAATTTAGTGTATTTCCTGTTTCATAGATTTTCTTACCAATCAATTATACCACGCGCGCGCGCGCCGCGCGGCTATAGTAAGAAAAAAAATTAACTTATTAAACGTCACAATGATGAATGAGAGCAAAGATTACTGCTATTGGCTTCGCCATGAAAACACTGTGAATGATTTATCAGTTGAATATTTCCTTTCTGAAAGTAAGCATATATAAATAAAAAGGATTGCTTTTATTATTACATGGAAGAAAAGTAAACCTGTAATGTATATCGCAATGTTTCCCTCCTACGAAATACAAATATGATCGAGTTTTATGTAACTCTCATCCAAAAGTAAAAGAAAATTAACTGTGTTAAAGGTACTATTATACCATAGGTCATGCTTAAGAAAATGCATGAACAAGTTTTAACTATATTCTTGTGTAGAAGAAATTAGTTTTTCAGTTGTTAGTCGTACATTCAGAGCTGCCTCAGTCAAAGCACATGTGAAATGGTAGCATAAAGTTTTTAAAATAGCTATTCTTATAAACCCAATCATAGTAACACTTTCAGTGCTCAGATATAAAATTAATAAGCTGCAACACAAAATATGCTAATTGAGTATGGGACTGACGTTAAAAATCTCACCAAGGAATTAAAATTTTAAAATTATAAAACTAAATATATCATTAATAAGGTTTTCATAACTATCTAACACCCAAGGTCAGTTGTGTTTCGATCAAGGTTGATTAAAACTGTGAAATGATCGTTCTTTGGTAGCTAGTTTAGTAGCCTTTAAGGAAAATCTAAAGAAATTTTCTGTCCTATATTAGTTAAAAAAGCTACGTTAAATTGGTGAATTTGGAAATGACCTTTGTTAAATTAAGAAAAAGTCGCCGAAATTCTGAAAATAGGAGCTTTTGAGACGATTTTGCTTAAAAAAATATCCCTAGTTGAAAAAAAGTGGCAAAAGTCGCCTATGACAGTAGTGATGGTAGTTCAGTAAATACCTATATTTTAGGATGAGAAGAGATCACGGTAAAGTATTTGTGTTACGAATTTGATATCGGATTTGGCCTTGTTGTTTCTTATGCCTACACTGGCAGACCGGAGGAGTGCCAAGCCCGTCGAAGACGGCAAGAGGCGAGGGGGGTGCGCCTTCCATGTTATTGAGCCCCATTGGGAGGAAGTCCGACTTTGCTCGACATACATGACACATCCGTTTTACAGGAAGGTCCCTTTCATACATCCATTCACTCACACATATCGTAATTTAGATCCCAATCAGAGGCCGATAACCCCCTGATCAGGTACCCCCAGAGGTATTGATTTGGTATGGGAACATGGGGGACATTGTGACCACGACCTATTTAACGTGCCCCAGTCACCATTAGTGAACACGACGGTCTTTAGCCAGATCGAAGCGCCGATCTCGTAATCATCAGAATTGTAGGCTCCAACGAGGACAGAACCCACAACCCTTCTGATGCGAGCCCGACGCTCTACTGACTGAGCTACCGCGGCTCGGATTTGGCCTTATTTGCCTAAACTGACAATGAGGAAGTGACATTTATCGCTGAGACAGTGGTATTCAAAAGCAAAAGTTGGAGGAATATTGTCCACTTACAAGCTAAACACACAACTCAAAACTTTTGAGATATGCGTTTGTTTGGGTACTTTTCTAGATCAAAATGTGGTGCTCTTTAGATTGTTGAAGTCCAATGAGTCATTTTTTCTTGGCAGATTCTTCTTGAGAAACGCATTTAGAGATATACTAAAAGAGCAGAATTTTTTAACCTTCGATTTTCTCAGAACTGTTTTTGGACGAGCCCTTCAAGTGGTTTCGACGCGATATCTCGTCCAACAAAGTCTGACCAATTTTGTTAATGACGAGATTTCTCGTCATCAAGATATTCCCGATTTTTTATGACGAGATCAAAATCAAATTTCCTTCCAATGATCGTGATTATGTTTTCCTCTAATGTCGTTCAACAATAATTAGGTTTTTCAATAATGAGACACCCATGGGAGGGTTAGCTTGTTGCACTTGTAGCCGAAGGTAATGGAAAGAGATAATTTAGGCGAAACGATTTTAGGATCAATAAAAAAAAGGTTTTATGGAAGACAAAATGCTTTGTATTAAAACGAAGCATCAGCACTGTGGAAGAGACTGATGAAAAAAAAAATAGATTTATTAGGACAACGAAATTATGAATATGAATTTCTGGTAGTAGGGGAAAGTTGGACAAAACCGGGTGGGCGGATGCAACAGGGACCCGGCAGTTTTGGCTAGATTATTACTGTTATCTGTCGGATAACGCATGACTAGTTGCAGACAGGCGCCATATTATTTGAAGTTGAACGAAAGTCAGTATAAATTATGTGTTTATCGATAATGATGTTTTAAAAAATTCGAGTAGAAAAGGTTTGATTTTTATTCTACCGATTTTATTCTGTAGTTTCTAATTGCTTGAAGATTTATTTTGGTAAGTACAACATCTGATCACACCTCTTTCAGATATTATTTAAATTATTGAACCACATTTTACTTCATGTTTGAACTATGCTAAGCTTTCTTTTATGATTAATGGCGTCAGACAGGATCAAGTAGAAATTGGAGCTTAGAGAACAAGAAAAAAAAACAGAAATAAAAACTTAAAGCTGAAATTGTTTAAGGCGCCTAAGCAAAAAACTTGTCAAAAAATTGAAGAAAAAGTATTTCAGCATTAAAACCGACTCATCGGTATCAGATGAAGACGACGTGGAATGTGACGAAGCCTATATATTTTGTAATGAATTCTACAAGGGTCAAAATCTCTGGAAGGTTGGAAACATTATCTCAACTGTGAAGGATGGGCGCATGAAATCTCTAGAAATACGTTGGGACATGATCAAAATTTTATATGTGATTACTGTTCTTTGAACTTCTTACAAATCTGATCAATTAACTTAATCTATATATATAATTCTCTTACGTGGCACGCAAAAAAGACGTTATTTGTAATCGCGTTTTGGCAACACTGTACGATTGTTTGTTTATCGCGAAGTCTCGCGCAGCGATTGAATTTATAGCGTTATCGGATGAAATTTTATTGGAAAAAAAAGGAAATTTTAATGAGCTGTTGCAGTTAGTTTATAATAGAAATCAAAGAAAGCGGAGGATCTATTCAAGGCCATTTAAAAAACGGTCCTTTTCAGGGCCAACAATTATAGTTCAACAAGACGCTTGCACTACAACTTTCGGCAATAAACTCAATGAAAAAGTGTGGGTCGTTTGAGTGCTGGGGAAATGCATACAAACAACATGCTGGGCAATCAATTTCCAAAGCAGCGCTCACATTTCGAGTCAAAATTTGCACAAAGTTTTCATTTGAATTCTGATTTTAGAGATACTGTATATATTTTTTCTGTAATACGGCAAATTTAGATTTGAAAAGCATTTTTTGGTACCATATTTTGTAAACAATCCCTTCTGCTAGGACACATGTCTTCATTGAGGCGAGCGAAGCGAGCATAGGTTCGCGCAGCGAACCAATGAGGATTGCTTCGCAATCCTCCGGGGGTTGGCGAGCGTTAGCGAGCAGGGGGCAGGCCCCCTAGTTTAATATAATTCCAAACACATTAAATTAAAAATTACTTATGCTCCGTGAGTTTTAAACCTATGTATGTTCCTCAGTGTAGGATGGCCATTGTACTAATTTATTGTTATATATAAATATTTCAGCAGTAATACAATAACGTGTTTTAATTATTCCTATATATGCAAGGTTTTATTCTACCAGGTCTGATAAAACCGGGACCTTGCATACTTCCAAAAAATTAACTATTTATCCTCCAAAATATAGTTTTTTCACATTGAAAAATATTTATTTTTTTACTAAAGAACTAATTTATCATTCAAAAGGAACTTAAAGAGCAATTTTATTCACATTTTTGAACCCGGTTTTGTTTAACTTTTCCCTACTTCCTTTTTATAGCGGTCTTGTCGAGAAAAGGGAATTGGCGCATTTTAGTCATTTCCTTGGCTGGAAACCATCAGTTTTTGGTGGCTACAGTTCAGTAATTGCTGCAAACGCACATTTTTACATCTCGATCGCAGATTGAAAATAGAAAGCATATTAAATATTTAAAAACAAATAGCTGTTACCTTTATATCTCTCTATATTAAAAAAAAGTTACCGCCGCCGCCGCCGCAGAATTGAAATTTTTGTTGTTTAGCTCCATTCTTAGACGGTTTCCCGAGAAAGTACTGATCGGAAAAATATGAAATTAACATGCTTTGTTCTTCATCGTATTCCCTGGATAATTATTAAGATTTTTTTCCGATGCGGCTATTAGTTTAGGTTTTATTAAGTGTTAAAGTTGAAGAAGTGAAATTTCTTCCGCGAGTGAGCAAAACACATTCAAAATTTCAGTCTTTAGTCGTGAGTTTTTTTTTAAGAGTACCTCTCAACGTAAATTTTTGCAGCTCGTCGAGTTTTTTTTGAAATTTAAATGTGGTTCTTGATAATATTTTTTTGAAATTCGGGAAAAATCGGGACATTTTTGTTACTTTTTTTTAAAACTGCCGTATCTATATCTAATTACTATTAGTTTTTAATTTTTAAAATATCGCAGTATACCTCAGAATATACTCTTTCTTACGGTACTATTATTTTTGAAATCGGTTAATAATTAAATTGGATGCGATCAAAAGTTCGTGATACAAAATTCGGAATCTTCGGATATTTTCGCTACGTTTTGTTAAAACCGTTATGTCTACGGCAAAAACCATTATTTTTTAAATTTGAGAACATCACTGAATACACTACATTACACTCTTTCTTATGGTACAATTATTTTTCAAATTGGTTAATAAACAAAATCGATGCAATTAAAAGTAGGTCATACAATTTTCGGAACTTTCAGATCGTAACTTCCGATACAAAACTAAAATGGTCATATCTATATAGTATTACTGTTAGTTTTTAATTTTAAAAATATTGCAGTATACCTCACAATGTACTCTTTCTTACGGTACAATTATTTTTAAAATTGGTTCATAAATAAATTCGATGCAATCAAAAGTTGGTGACACAAATTTCGTATTTTTCAGTTCGCATAGCTGGTTCCGCAAACAGCAGTGGGTTGCATTTCCTACTATCGGGTTTGCCAGATATCAAATTTATCGTAGCAACAATTGCCATAAAAACGATTTCTTTTTATTTGGCGAGGAAAAAGGCTCGCTTTTTTCCCTCTGTTCTCAAGACAGTTTACCGACAAAGTACAATCGTAAAGTTTTGATATTAACACTGTTTACTTAAAATTGTACAGGGAACAAGATACAGAAGATTTTTTACTGATGCGGCTATTAGTTTAGGGTGCATTAAGTGTTAAAGCAAAAAAAAGTGAAATCAATTGCGAAAGAAGTATTGGTTTGAGAAAGCAAACCAAACGGGATTGCGTAGCAATCCCCGGGGTCGGCGAGCGTAAGCGAGCAGGGCGCGAAGCCCTCGCTGTGACGTCATGTACCGGAAAGTGAAATCAGCATAATACGAATTATTCAGATAGTTTCACTCTGTGAAAGGAATGTTGGTTTGCGAAGCAAACCAAATGACATCTGTGAAAGGAGTGTTGGTTTGCGAAGCAAACCAAATGGGATTGCGCAGCAATCCCCGGGGGTTGGCGAGCGTAAGCGAGCAGGGGGCGGAGCCCCCTAGTTATAAAAAAAAATGTTTTGCGGTCTTTTTCAGTTTTATTTGCTTTGAGATTAGTAGATAGCGAGTCTTGTGGTTCAACCGGCTAATGAATTTGGAGCACGCGCATACGCGATAAACACAGTGATTTGTGAATTGAATTAAAAAAAATTTGGTGTCTTTTATTCATTTTCCTTGATGAATGTAGAAATTTCATTGGTCCAGATTCATTTATAAAAATTTTACAGCTAAATTTACCTAGAATGTCCACTGGTTTCGTTTCGACACCAAGTGAATTTATCATTCTAAATAGCTTACGCTCAACTTAATACAAGATCATTGAGTAGCAAACATTATTAGTTTACCAAAAAAATTCTTATCGCACATCTGTTTGACTTTGAATAAAGTGTTTACATGTTCATAGCGGGAAAGAATAATTTATACTAGTATGATTGGGTCTAAGTGTTTCGTCGTTTATATTTGTTTATCTGCATATAAAATAAACGTATTCAACTTCGGAACCTTGTGTACGTGTAGTGCAGACAAAAAAACGATGGCTCGTTTGAAAGGTCAAAATCGTGAATAAATTGCTAGTAATTTGCTGTGAGAACTTGCTGAAAATGAATTGGGTGGGGAGCTCTTGTTCGAATTTCGATTCGGATGCCTCAAATTTTCATGGAAGTGAGTGCGAAGAATCTAAAGAAAGTGCAGATGAAACTGATTATATCCCAACTAATACGGATATATATGCCGCTAGGGACGCACAGAATGGATACCGCATAATGGCAATATCACAGGCAGATATGTTTTACGTCAAAGTAGTTGTCCGATTAACTGTGCGAAACAAAACGTCAATGAATACTTAATTTGTTCGTGGTTACTTTTCATCGATAGTTACATATTCGAACACATAATAAAATGCACAGATGTTGAAGCTAAATGAATTTTGAGCGATATCAACTGGTCTGTATCCATTGATGAACAATGTGCTTTTCATGCGATATTTGCATTTGTACACAATATGCTCGCGGAGTAAGTGGTGTCGAGAACATTCAACTGTAGTCCCTAAGGTCTGACTCTTGGAGCCTTAAACTTCTGTAAAGAAATAATGGGTCGAAATAGATTTAGAGAAATCCTTTGATTTTTAAGATTTGATTTAAAATCCACATGTTCTCAGAGAATTCGAGCCAACAATTTGGCTGTGATTTCAGAAGTTTGGGATAGATTCATCCAAAATTTCCGATGCGTATTTTTAATATACACTGCTGTTTGTAAACAATAGAACACCATGAAGGAATCATCCGAATGAAATGAAATTTGCAACAAATGTCAATTATAGGATGTTATGCAAAGTAGTAAAATTTCAGAGCCACCACGTATGCGTGGTGTGAGCAGCGCCCTCTGAACTGATGCTAAAAGAGTATAAATAAAGGGCTGTAGCGGGACTTTGAAAATAGTGCATGGTTATTTTTTAGTGCCGAACGTTTAGTGAGACCTAAGCATGCTTCCACGATGAAATAGGGTGAAATTTCAACGACTTACTGAGTTTGAACGGGGGATAATCATCGGCCTTCGTGAAGGAGGAATTTCCTATCGTGCAATAGCAGCTCGTGTGCAGCGGAACAGTTCCACAGTGATGCGAGTTTGGAAGCAGTGGACCGACGAGCACCGGACAACTCGAAAAACTGGGAGTGGTCGACGGAAGTTAACGTCAGCGCGCGATGATAGACACCTGGTCCACATGGCGGTGAATGACCGTATAACCTCCTCCAAGCTATTGGCAGCACTTTGGTCTACTGCTACAGGTGTACTAATGTCGGCTTCGTCAATTCGCTGACGTATGCTGCACTGTGGACTGCGTGTAAGGATTCCTTTATACAGGATCCCCCTCGCTCCTAACCATCGACGGCTGCGTCTGCAATGGGCTCATGAGCACAGAGCCAGGCGGGCTGATTGGCAACAAGTTGTCTTTTCTGACGAATCCCGCTTTAATTTGTGGAACCATGATGGCCGCATTTGTGTTAGACGCTATACCGATGAACGCTGCCTTCCAGAGTGTGTTATCGAACGTCATAGTTGCCGAACACCTGGAGTAATGGTCTGGGATGCGATTTCGTATCATGGACGATCTCAGCTGCTACGAATTGATGGTAATCTGAATAGCAACAGGTAAATCCGTGAAGTGCTAGAGTCCGAAGTCGTTCCCTTCCTTCAAGAAATCCCAGGAGTTCGTTTGAAAGAGGTACTATGTGTCAATGGTGTTCCGGATGAAATGGTGTGACGACAGAATCGGTAACATAAAGAACAAGATCTTTAGGTTTCACAACTACAACATTGATTCTTACATCCTACAGCTTAGCAGATATTTACAGCGAAGTTACAGATCTTTTGGGACAAGAAGGGTCCGGCAGAGGTTAGCTAGCGCGTCTTCGCACTCTCAGGTCTCAATGGTGTCTCTTCCAAGCGTTCTAAATCGCTTTCATCTGAAAACCAAACGTCGATGGAATCTTTAGTGTTCTCAAGGTGATTGAGATCTATGCGATCGTTATGTTAGTGTAATGTCAGATGAAGAGGGTTTATTTCAAGTGCCCAGAACTTTATGACCGATGTAATGTCACATGGAGTGCTTTAATAGTACTTCTAGGGTTAGTTATGAACAGTTGATTACTTGAAAGAAGTTTTATGATCTCAATTAAGGAATTCTTGAATATGTTCTGCTTTGTGACGGCTTGATCAGAGAAGCCGAGTTCAGAGGGTTACAGTGGTCAGCTATAAAGTAGAAAATAGGATGAGATTAAATACTAGAAAAATTCTTTTAATAGAATGTTGACTCGTATAGCAATTTGATCCTCTAATGGTTGTCTTGGCGAGATATCTCTCGTAATTGATCAAAACCATTAGCATATTTAGATGGATAAAATATTTCGTCATTAGAATAAAATTAACAGATCAAGTTCTAGCAATATCTTGATGATGAGCAACATCTTGATAACTCGTCTTCAGCAAAATCGTTCAGATATCGATTGACGAGATATTTCGTCGAAACCACTTGGATGGTAAAAAAACTAATTTAAGCGAATTATTTGTGATTTTTAAAATTGATCAACTAATTACATCTTAAGTTTGCACCAGTGCATGCAATCTATGTGAAAAAAAAATAGAAATATCACTAGTTGCTACACTAATATTATACGTGATCAATACTGTTAAACTTAGCAAACACTTTACACAATTTTACTGTGGTAAATATGTAAAAATTATAATTGTTACATTTTGTGCAATAGATTGAAGGTCCTTCGTGGCTCAATGGGTTTTACCACTGAACTTGCAACCTGTGAGTTGTAGGCGGTGAAAGTTGGATTCATTTCATATGAGATTCCTCCGTGTGTATTTTTCTCTTTTATGTGTCAGTAAAACCTTTATTGTATGTGTATATCTGTTCCTTGATATTATATACCTTGTGTCTGGCACAGCATGGACATATATGGGACTTACATCATAAAAAACTCCAACCAACCACACTAAATTAAAACTTTATACTGATAAAAAAATTAATTAATTTGTGTGATATGATTTTTTAAAATTTAGACTATAGCTGTTTTCACTTAACGATTACTGTGATCTATAAAATTACTCCACCATACTATCATCCTAACAATCAGATGAATGACAGCCATCTCTCAGCATTTTCACGACATGCCAGGAAAAGCACGTCTCTTAATCTCATAAAAATTTTATAAACAGCACTCTTCGTGAGCCAATCACTTCTCCTCTCGCGATCTGATAACCGACATTCCAAACGATAGATCGAGAGGGGAAGAAAATAACAGCCAATGAATCCTCCGCTCCTACACCCATGAGGTGCAGATGATCTTACACCGCGATGAACGAAAAGAAGGAAAACTGTGATATAGAGGCTCATCTGCATGAAGAAGACAAGGTCGAGTCACCGGAAAACTCCAAACCATTTGACTCACTCGACGTCACAGGTGTAAAGCCCCTCCGCGATTCTTCAAGCTGTGATCACGGGAATAATAACGGCGAAAGTGCATCCGAAAACAATCGGCATCTGGATTAGGTTTTGGAATACACGAACAGGATTCGGCCGTTCGTTGGATTCGAGGGCGACGATTCGGTGGAGCTTCCGCCACCTCCTCTGCCGAAGCCTTTGGTCATTGACAACGCAGGCAGTGCCGTCGATCAAACTTTGAACGCTGAAGATATTGATGCAGAATTCAATTCTGTAGGGAATCCAGACGCGAATTTGTCTTCAACGCCTGGCATTGTTCAGAATCGTGATTTTCATACTGACGAACCTGGCTGCATTGATAAATTCAACTATGAATCTAACCCGATAGGGAATCCAGACTCCAGTTTGTGTGTACCAACTGATGCTCCTGATCGGAACATCAGTAGCAACGAATCCGATTGCATTGATAACAACAATGACGAATCTATCACGATAGGGAATCCAGACACCGTTTCGCGTGTGGCAACTGATACTTTTGATGATCAACACATCGACACCAACGAATCCGATTCCATGGATAAAAACAACGATGGATCCGACTCGATAGGGAATCCAAACACCGATTTGTGTTTTCCAATTGATAGTCTTGGCGATCAAAATAACAAAACAAACGAAGTTGAATGTGTTGTTGGGGAATCTAACACAAATAATCCAGACGAAAATTTGCCAGTGCCAGTTGGTTCTGTAAATTGCGAATCCGGATTGTTGTAAAAAATGGATAATGGATTTGTAGATGAAATGAACACGGCAGCACATTTAAAGAATTCAATTGAAAACGTTGAGGAAAGAGAAGGGTTTTCAGACCTTATTTCTGTTCAGTTGAAAAATAATACCAGTGAACAATCTCTAACCCTTGCGGTGGTAAATAATGGATGTACTGAAGATCCAAACAACAGTGAAATTAAAAAAGATGATGATAAATCTGCTGAAAGTGTATCCAATGAGTTGTCACCAAGCAATAGCGACTTAACTGAACATTATAATCTCCAAGAGATGAATTATCAAGAACCCCATGATAAAAAAGTGAATCTTGAAACCGATCTTAAGAATGATGGAAAGAAAATTCTGGACTCCCAAGAGAGAATGAAAGGAATCGAGAATACTGAATTTGAGGATGATATCCCGGCATCTTCAAGTGATGAAGGAAATGAAAATAAACGTACAGACGTTATAGAACTACATCCTGGTACATCCAATCCAATCTGTGATGACAATGCTATCACTTCTGATAACCAAACAGAAAATAAGCTTCTCAATGATACCATATCAGGTAAAACCGCGGAAATCTTTTTGTTTGATCCAGAATATGTAGAAGAGCTTCAAAAGGAATCCCTACCGACGGAAGACAAGGTAAAACCAATGCCTGATATGGCTCTCTTGAGAAGGCTAAGCACGGATGTTGTCAACAAGGTCCTGGACGATGCCGGAAATCAAATTCGAGAGATTCTCGACGGGCTGAAGAGATCGACCATGGAATTAATTAAACGAATTGGTATCGAACGCAGAAGAGCTAATGAGTCATACATTTTCAAAAGGAAGTACCACGGAAATTGTTCAAAACAATCTCGATTCATCAGACATAGGAACGGGCATCGACAAAACTGAGATTGGGAATCTTCCCGCTTACGAGAAAAATTCCAAACAGTTCTCAAACAGTAATAAGAATGAGATACAACTTAAAAACGTGCTAGCAAAAACGTACGATTTTCACGACTTCGAGAAAAAAATCGAGAGTGAAATGAACAAGTTTGATCCACGGTACGACGTGGATCCGGATACTATATGCGGAATAGGTAGTTTCAAGCCAAAATGGATTCAGCCGTTTGCTACGGCAAGGTCGTACCTAATTCTTTACTCAATAGTCGGAATGTTGAGTGGATCTTATTACACTTACCTAATAGGAACTATTTCTACCCTAGAGAAGCGTTTTGCATTCAAGAGCAAAATAAGCGGGACAATCATGATAGTGGATGAGATAACCCCTTTGCTCCTAGGTGTCTTTATAGGCTACTTCGGGGGCAAGACCCATAGGCCACGCATGGTGGGATTTGGTATGCTGCTTTCGGCTATTTGTTGTTTTGTGTCAGCCCTGCCGTATTTCATCTATGGTCCTGCCACGCACTTGAATATTCTGAACGTGAGGAATGAGACCAATTTAGGAATATGCGATGTAGAAATTCGACAGGAGAACTGTGATTCCGATGACAGGCCTCCGACATTGGCTGCCATTCTTTTCCTGATGCTTGGGAGCTTCTTGAAAGGCTTCGGGAACTTGGCTTACTATGCAATCGGATTGGCGTACATGGATGATAATGCGAAAAAGAAAAACACTCCAATGTATTTCGGTAAGTTTGATTTTTGTCTTGATGTATATGTTGCATAACGCACAACTAAGCCCCCCCCCTCCATTACAAAACTACTCTAATTGGTACTTAATCTTCCTGGTGGTTGTCTCGACGGTATATCACCGCGAAGATTAACTGACATTTTAGGAAAGGTAAAAACACTAAACGATTATGGTGATGAGAAATAAATTGTTATATTGTATTCTGTTTGAAAGAAAGAATACCTCTATCAAAATGGTTATAATTTTTATTTTTGACCTGAAAACTAAGTTTTAAATAGGCTATACTGTAAAATTTAACTTTTTGTCAGTTAATGATTTTCTTTATTAAGCCGACGATATCCTGTCGAGACAAACACCGGGAGGGTTTGTCATTTGAAAAACGTACCAGATCTTGATGGTCGAGATATTTTGTTATTACAAGAAAACTAACCAGATCTTGATAACTTCATCGTATAGAAATCAGTTATATCTTTACGACTAGTATATATTTATTAGGCTAGTTCACCACTTGCGATTTCTAATCGCGCGATTTTTCAGTCGCAAAAATAAAACTCATTGTTTTAAATCTAAGTGCACACACTTGCGACGAAACAATCGCAGCGATTAAAAAGTTGCAACCTATCCTATTCCCGCTACGACACGACTGTGGCTCTACCCAATGAATCACACAGACAGGCATGGACATGCACCCACTTGCGATAGTTAAGTATGGACACTGCCACCACAAAATTCTTGAAGTGACGGAATTCTATTTTCTACTTCGATTATATATCTGTGATAGCTGCAATATAGAAAGTTTTCGAAAATTCGAGCTTTTGTTTAGTAACTTTTTGTATCCACATGTAACAAATAATCCTCTAAGACGTTTTGCTCTTGAACCGTTATTGAATATATTGAAATATCGTTTCCCGAAATTGTATAGAGTTTGTGTTATTATTATAATTTTTTTTCTGTATATTTAAGAAATTTTATGATAATTTTACTACGTCATAATGTATTTCTGTGCGTCCATGATGTTGCTCTATGCTCTATGTACTGATTGTTAAAGGTTTTATATGTATGGTGAAGTGCTTCGGCTTTACTTAATCCCTGAAATCCTCCGTTAGGCGGACTATATAGTTGATGGCCACAGGGGTGATATAGTGTCCGCCTACGCCGTCCAATCCAATACTACTCAACTCATGGACAGAGTGGTTTTAATCCTAATCCTTTTCCAATAATACTTGCGAACCCATCTATGATTCTGGTTTCAGTTTACAGGCATTTTTCAGCAATTTGTTTTTTTGTAATAAGGTAGGCAGATATTTGTTTATTAATGTCACACTGGACCAACACAACAGGCTATTAGCGACGATCCAGGATCAATCCCAAAAGGAACTAACGGAGGAAAACACCACGTAATTTTCAACCACGGTATTTTTTGAATAAGAAATCATGCTTAGTACTTGCGATATTTATTTAAATGGTTTTATACTGTTCATCTTTCTTTCCAGTAATCATGTTTTGGGTCACAAATGCATGTTTCAATACTGTCTTTGTTGGCTCTAAGCAAATTGCGGCCACGATCACGGTGCTTTTCACAAGCCAAAAATCTCTTTCGTGGATTGTCTCTTCAGACTGGTCCAATGGGAAAAAAATGTTTTGCTGCCATTTTTTACCACCTACTCAAGGTCAACATATTCCCAGAAGAGATATCTAAAAACTATAAAGTTTTTCAACGTTAAATAGGAATTTGAAATACGATTAGTCAAACTGTTGAGTATGAATAGACGCTTTCTATTGCATACTCAACAATCCCATTACCATTATTTCAAGATGCCGAAATAAAATGATGCATTAATGTAACGCATGCAACGAGTCATTCTATTCTGGAATGGTAGATTTGCTTACACAAATATTTAACGGTATTTAGTGGATAAGTTTTAATTTGCCGATTTCACCCTGCTTTTAGAAAATCTAAATGAAAAAGAAATTACAAAATGACACAGTAGTTGATTCTTATGTACACTAGTGTGCAAAACTTAAACAACAAAGTCACTTTTCAGCATGCATTTTCAGCATGCAGAAAAAAGGCACGTAAAATGTATGGAATCCGCACGCGCAGTGCAAGGCAACTTAAAAAGTAGGAAAGACGTATTTCCAGACATTTGCTGCAAGTCAAAGTAAGATCGTACGTGCAATATGACTACAAAGATTCATCGGGATGCCCTTACACGTGATAGAATGATCAGAAAGCTTGAGGAGGGGCATAGTATGACGAGTGTTGCCCAAGAGTTTGGAATTGACAAAAGTGTTGTTTCACGAGCCTGGAAAGCCTACCAAAGGACAGGTACAGCTGTAAGAAAGGTTGGTGTTGGTCGGCCAAGGAAAACAACGGCCAGTGATGACCGATATACCGTAGTGCAGGCGAAAAGAGATTGAAACCAGACAGCAGGGAACATTGCTTAGCAGCTGTGTACGGAAACTGGACGACAGGTGTCCCGGTTTATTGTGGCCAGACGTTTCAATAAAGGTGACCTATTCGTCCACCATCCTGAACGCTGCATACCATTGACAACAACTCACCGGCGGCACCGATTACATTGGACATCTCATCAATGGAGTTACGCCCTCTTTACCAATGAGAGTATATTCAGTCTGACAAACTATTCTCGTCGCCAGTTGATATGGAGAGAGGTAGGGGCACGTTTTCATCCCACTAACACCAGGGAAAGAGACCTTCGGGGTCGTCCTGGCGTGCTTGTGTGTGGAGGCATTATGATGAACTAACGGACGGAGCATCACGTTTTTGACACAGAGGTTGAGTAACCGGAGATCGTTACTGTGACGAAGTTATCCTACCCCACGTGCTTCTGTTCCGAGATGCCATTGGTCAAGACGCCGTTTTTATGTAAGAGAGTGCACAGCCACACATGCCCCATGGTGTTCATTAGCTTCTAGAAATAGAAGATATCCTTAGAATGGATTGGCCTGCGTTCTCCCCTGATTTAAATCCCATTGAACATGTGAGGGATCATTTGTAGAGATGCCTGGTGGCACGATCGTATACTCCGGAGAACACGACATAACTGACACAGATGCTCATTGAGGAATGGGCACTTACCTCAAGAACTGGTGAATAATGGGGTGTTGAGTATGAACAGACGGTGTCCCGCAACCATTGCAGTTAGGGGAGGTCATATCCCTTACTAAGGGACTTCGGTTTGTTGTTCTTCCTCTTGGCTAGACAGTGTTTTGTACCAACTCCATTCTGTCAATAAAGCCTTTTCCTGCTTCGTTCTATTCTCTATGCGTCCTATTCATTTTTTTTTTGCATCTGTGATTTCTTCATCATTTAAATACTACATTGTGCCTCTGTTGTATGAATTTCATGTCTCCCAGTTGATATTTTGCGAAATTATGGCCAAATCAGAACAGTTGCTTAAGTTTTGCACACTAGTGTACAATGAAGGAAATCTACCAATGTCCAATATATTACTTCTCCTTAACCCTTCTTTCCTTTTTCCTCCCTGTGTTTTGGATAGATATATTTCATAAAGATCTATACAAGTTTGTGAATGACTAGATCAATATCTGGTCAGTTTTCCTGTAATGACGAGATACTATCTCGTCCATCAAGTTTGGGTTCATTGTTGAAAGCGTGTAAAATACTACCCTACCTACTTTAATAATTGGCATAATTGAATTAATTATAACATTACATATACATTATTTCTGGTTTCAATGTTCTATATATTTTATTTTGCAGCTACTGCAATGTCTGTTCGACTTATTGGGCCTTTTTTGGGATTTTTACTGTCTTCGGCATGCCTTAAGTTTAACGAAAATCCTTTTGGTATGTACCTTTTATACTTATTCGATGTAATTTTATAAAAGGAGCGACTATTTAACAAACTAAACCAAACAATCTTCCTAGCGTTTAATGAAGCATTAAGCATATTTTCTATGGTATTTAATGTAATTGCATTAAAGAGACACGCTTTTGTGAAAAATAGGACTGCATAATTTCCATCTGATACTGGGCATTCTGTCGATTATCTGCATTTAAGAGAATAGTTAAACTTGTAAGAATGGAAAGTATCTTATTTCCATCCTTGATCAAACAATAGAGTTAGCTCTTAAGATATGGTTAGTCCATTCAGCTCTTGAATTTTTTCTTGGTATGTCAAGTTATCATGGAGCACTCTTCTTCAATTGGGGACAATTCCTATACCCTTACAAATTAAGGGTATTACAGATATACGTTGGGATTATATGGTGCAAGGGCAGCATATATATTACAAGGGCAATAAGCTTAATAGGCTTAGTTGCACAAACACAAGACAACAACGAGGAAAAGTAGATGGGTATGTTAGGATAAAACAGAAGGGAGTACAGATAACTCGTTCTTTTTACAGATATGGGAAGAGTTTTCTCTTGCTATCATGGAATCCTTTTCTTCAATTGATGAACCATTCCGCTGCCTAGACTAATTAAAATGATCAGAGATATGGAAAGAGTTCCCAAGTTTTCATATAGTCCTAGTTTTCAAGCGGAGGAAAATTTCTTTATTCGGAGCAATTAAGGTTATTACAGATATAGGAAGAGTCTCTAAGTTATCACGGAGTTTTCATATTCAATTGGGGAACATCTCTCTGTAATTACAGATATGGGAAGGAAATCCACATATGGGAAGGTCTAAGGTCATTACAGATATGGGAAGATTCCCCAAGTCATCATGGAGTCCTCCATCAATCGGGGGACAATTCTTCTGCCCAGATCAATTAAGGTCATTATAGAAATGACAGGAGTCTCCAAGTTATATACTACATCATGGAGTCAAGTGTATGGCAATTTAGTTACAAGAACAAAACCGAATCAACAAATTTGATCTCTGTGATGCAACAAACAGAATTCAGGCATTCTTCAGCTCTTGTAATCTTGCGTTCTTCTGTCATGCATAACTATCATGGTGAATTAATTAAGCAAAATACGGCGGTTTCTTGTACCTGCGTTTCAAGAGTATCTGGTCTTATGTGACTTCATTGCCTATTTTATTGCTTTCAGATGATCCTGGGTATGGACCCGAAGATCCTCGTTGGATAGGTGGATGGTGGATGGGTTTCTTACTACAAGGATTCTTGCTATTTATCTTTTCTGTCCCAATATCTCTATTTACTAGGAAATTACCTGGATACACAAATCCTGTAGAGAAGTCTGAAAGCACAGAACAAATTCCAAGTTTTTCAGGTCAGTAGCATCAATTTATAGCCAGGTAAATTTTTACACCTATTAATTTTTAAGACAAAATATCTCTGCAATTGATAAAATAATTTGTGTATTCAGGCATGCAAAGTGTGTGTGGCCTTCATTATCTATCAGACTATACGATGCCCTGTGAGATTACATTTCCCCAACCTATTAATATATCTATCATACTAGAAGTTTTTGAGTCAAATATAGGCTCTGCTTATTTAAGGCATTCCTAGTAACCTAATGCTTTATCCCTAAATGTGTAAGTTATTCTATGCATCAGTGCATTTGGTCTAAAAATAAAATAAATGAAATGTTTTATACTCTGAGTTAAATAAAGTTTATAGAGAAAGCATAACATAATTTAGAATTTTAATAAAATATTTAAACATTTCTTTTATGAATATTTGAAATTTTAAAATCACTTTCTTTGACAAATATACCTTGGTAATACTTGGTGGTATATTGTTGGTTTTAGTAAAATGTTTTGAAACTTTAATAATATATGTCATCATTTATCTAAGTATGTTTGTGTGAATATTTAATATTTTAAATAAGTTTATTCGAAAAATAGATCTTGTTGATAATACCAGTGTTTTATTAATTTATATTGAATAATTGTATTCAATTTTATTTGAGTTTAAATAAATGTGCTCATTTATTTTTATTAAAATAAACTAGACTTTTTAGAATGATAAATCAAGTTCTTATTGCGTACAAATTTACGAAATGGCTAAAATCATCTAAACGGTATATTATTTTCGAATTGAAAGTAGGAAAAAACAAGAAACAAAAATCTAATGCTACATCTCATCAACAAATAAAGCATCTAATCTTATATTTTTTAAAAATCCCTTAGTATTTATTTAAAGTTGAAAATTTAGCGTTTTGAGAACAAATTATTAGTTCATAATTTAAGGTAATTATGTTCGTAATTTTAAAACTAAAACTGTGTTTCTGGGAAAGAAACAATCATATCACGAATTATTTAGAAGAAATAAATGACAATGGACATAAAAAACCGAGCCTAAAAGCTCATAAGATACATTTGAATACGATTTGCAGCTGTCAAAAAGTATATAATCCTCTTTATATCCATTTAGGCTTGCTTGATGCTCTGAAAAGATTGGGAAGGAATCCTCTTTATGTGTTTATTGTTCTGCATACTATTATGCTCATCTACAGTAGTTTTGGCCATTATTTAATGCTTCCCAAATACATGGAAAACCAGTTTCATTTGTCAGCATCGGACGCCAGCTTACTTTCAGGTGAGTCAATCCAAAACAATAAGTAGAAAAAACGAAACGAGTGTTCCGAAGGTTAAACGATATTCAAGGTCACCAACAGAAGCTTATGCGAGGTTCATAAATCGTTTTCCATTAATTTTTTTAGATTTTTGAATAGGATGTTTGATGTTATGCAACGTTTCTATTTCAAATGCTTGGAAAACTATTATGTAATGGGTTTAAAGAAAAAGATAAGATCTTATGATACTCGTCAAGATAGCCATGTTGTTGTCAACGAATTTCGAATTCTAAGATGGATTGTGACATTTGCAATACAGAGAGAATATTTGTGTCGCCTTTAACCCTCCAAGAAGTTTCGACGAGGTATCTCGTACATCAAGATCTGACCAAATTCTATTATGACCAGATATCTCGAATTTGAGAAAGCCTATTGAATTCCGAAAGAAAATATTGCTTTTTATCAATGACGACGATATTAAAATCTGATTAGTTTTGCTAATGACGAGATATGTCATCAAGACAACCTCCAGGGTTGAATAAAAATTTTATACCTTTTAAGTAACTCACTGCAAAAACGTCTCTTGAAGGCGAAAAAGGTATCAAACATAAACACTTATCCCCACGATACTCTTCGGACCTAAAGACCAACGAACGTATTCACAAGTCTGAGTTATATTGCGGATCAACGATGCGATCTTAAGCATGCGCAGTACTATCTTTTTGCGAAAGAAGCGGGGTATACTTTAAACAAAACAAAATGGACGACACACTTCATTCTGTGTTAAAGTACAGTATTCTTGCGACGACGCGCATTCAACTGAACTTATATGAATCGGATGAAGAACGCTATAACCTTTTCTATAAAATAAATATTCCCAGATGTGTTCTGGCTCGCCAGAGTAGAACCTAATGAGAGAGCGAACGGTAGAATCTGACCATGGCAGATGCAAATCGTGGAACAAAAGTAATTTTGTCGATTTATTACGAATAAAAGAAAATTGACAATGCAAGTTACTTCACTTTACACCAACACAGACCTATACTCACAAGTACAAATATAATTGGATTACCCTTATTTGTCAAGTCATTGTGAACAAGTCTTTCTTGCATAATTTAGGTTTCTATAAAAATCCAATTTGAAATTAAATACCTTTGCATTTCTTTTTTCAAACCCAAATTAAAATGCCGTATGCATTCTATTACAATCACACTTTGGAATCCATTCTGCCGGCGAAGAACGTGTTCAGTTAGTATGAATGCACATTCGGGCGTCTTAACAAATGTAAACAATATCGCCGTAATCGTGAGGAGACGGTAGTAGCCAATCACCAGCGAGCGTACAATTTTAATCCGTGGATCACTAAACTCGCCGTTTGACAATACGGTTCTTGATAATCCGCGGTGCAACTGACAAGAGGATCAACTATTCTTCAGGTTAGCTCGAGACTTGTGAATATGGCCGTTAGTGTCTCGGACTTGATCTTTAAAAAAAAAAAAAAAAACTTGCTTTTCGATCAATATCCAGACCTTCCACATCACTACGTGCATTACATAATGTTGGTGACTATATTGTGTGGTTACACGTTTACAGGTTAAAATTACTACTTAGTATTTGATAAATTTTGATATTGATTATTTACTTATCACCTGATTACTTACCTGACAATTTTTAATATACAATATATCTAACAAAAAAAAAATCGACGATCTAAGAAGGTGCTGTTGTGCCGAAGTCGATCAAATTGGAACGGAGCTGACTGGAGACGTTCAATGTTTAGTGATATATATATATATATACGCTCATTGACATAAAAAATTTGCGCACCAAGAAAGAATTGTGGGATTGTAACAAAACTTGGCATGAAGGTAAATGTTGGCCAGATATGCAAATGATTAGAAATGCAGCGTGATTGTGCATTGCGTAATGTCATTAGAGGTCGTTGAACTTTGTTCTCGGAGTATAAAACAGCTAAGCAGAGCTTGTTTGAGTGTACTTAATACTTTGCAAAGGAAACGCTGAGGTACACATTACGTCACGCCGCCATAAAAGACAATATGAGAAGCTGTAAGAGTTCGATAGGGGAAGAATCATCGAGATGATGGAAGTTGGGTGGTCAGCTCGGCGAGTAATTCGTCAAGTAGGCCGTTCTGATTTTATTATGAGGAGTTGTTGGGACCTGAGGACAGAATAGACGTCATTTACACTGCGACCTGGCTCATAGCGCCCTCCACATGCCAGTCGTCGAAAAGACCGTCCCATCATACAAAACAGACGCGTAGAGCCAACTGCCTCATTGGCCGCTATCCAGACACAGACAGAACCTTCACAACGGGCCCCTGTGTCTTCCCGAACCATCGCAAGGCTGAAGGACATCTGGTATCGCGGCGACCATTACGTGTGCTGCCAATGACACCCACCCACCAACGCCTCCGTTTGGAGTGGTGTCGCGCACGACGGGATTGGACAGCAACGGAATGGAACGAGGACATCTTCAGCGACGAATATAGTTTCAATTTGAGCAGTGATGACAATCGTGTTCGTGTGTGAAAACCCCGTGGTGAACGCCTCAATCCTGCCTTCGCTTTACAGCGACACACCGCTCCCACAGCTGGTGTTATGGTATGGGGTGCCATTGCTTACGATACTCAGTAACCCCCAAATATTGATCCATGGCACAATGACATCCCAGCGGTAAGTCCATGACATCCTTCAGCCACATGTGATGCCACTCATGGCAGGGCTCCCAGGAGCCATTTTTCAACTAAACAATGCTCGGCCACACACAGCAAGGATGTCACAAGACTGCCTCCGCCACATTACCACCCTTCCTTGACCTGCTCGATCCCCAGATTTGTCATCAATCGAGCATATCTGGGATCATTTGGGACGGCAAGTTGGACACCCTACTAGTTTGGTCGAACTAGAGGCGCGTTTACAGCAACTGTGGAACGAGATGTCTCAGGACATCACACGGAACTTGTATGCCTCAATGCCCGCTCGTATCGCATCGTGCATTCGCGCTAGAGTGGGTCCAACAGAGTACTAAAACTTCTGTTAATTTGTACTTTTTTCTGCAATAAATGATCCTTTTTCTTTGATTTTCTAATCACTTACTTATATCAAAGAAGTACTTACATGTGTAAAATTTCGTTTCATTTTGACGACTTTTCCTTGGTGCTCAAATTTGTAGGGCAATATATATATATTTCTGTGTGTTCATTGTGTTAAAATTTATACCTTTGTATATTAGGGTGGTCCAAAAAGGGCCTTTTGTTTAAAAAATAAATATTGTTATTGGTCCTACCCTCCTATTTAATTCCATCTATGTAAAAAATAATTATTGTGAAGTTTGAGCTCATAATTTTAATATTTAAGGGTAGCTCCACACCCTCTAAGTTCCGTGTTTTTCTATTTTATGCTATAGATGTAGAAGGAAACAAAACTCCATCTAGAAAAAACGTACAATTTTAGTTTCTTGAAATTTCTAGCATTTTGTGAGTTGAAAATAATACAAGTGACATTTAAACAGCAATGGGTGGGCTTTGTGCTTTTGCAAGTGTCTGCTAAACTCTGCTTTTTACAATCGGGATAAACTCGTCAGTGTTCTTCGATAACCTGTAACAAGAATTGTATTTGGTCTTCACTTTCCTATTAAACTCTTTTATGAGTTCTATACCCCTTTCAACAAGATTATTAACAACTGGAATTTTTTCAATGATTTTTAGTGCTTTATATTAATCCTCCTGATGCTCCCAGATTTGTTGATGTACATAAAGGAATGTATCGGGTAAACTCATTCTTTTAAATAACAAAGCTGACTGCTTTGTTACAAAGTCATCAAATTTCATGTTCATAAAAGTTTTGAGTTTAATGTCAGGACGTTTTGCAAGATTATTTTTTCCATTTACTTCTTTCATAGTCTTTGTCATTTGCCTTTTAATGCAATGAGGCATTTGATTGGCAAAAAGAGCCAAGGCCACAAGAACCTCCGATAAATACCAAAGGTGATTGGCTAGTTTTTCTGATGCAATTTTGCTTATTTCTACATCAATATTTTTATACTGTATACAGATTTCATTAAATTAAATGCATTGTATGGTGCATTTTGAGGTTAAGAAGTTGTCTTCCAAGTTTTTAAATACACATGTATAGCATATATACGTATATTTTGCAATCCTTTTTCTTCTGTTGGAGTGATGGTATAAACTGGTAACTAAACATCCATATTTTAAGACAGTACAATATATTTGACATCCATCGAGCGTGGTGCATAGCCCCAGGTGCCATAAATATGATTCCTCAAGAAGGGGTTTTACCGAGGAATATTAAAACCAGTTTAAGAAATTCTCGATAATCATCTCTTGAGTGGGAATCGTGCAGTAATTTTTCAGCAAGTTTAATTCTACCGTCCTTTATATCAGCCACTTGGGCCCAAATGTCCTTATTATTCATTATTGTCCTATACTTATTCTTATTAATCAACTCCCAGAAGGCATGGAATATTTTAAAGAGAAGTACATCTGGTGCAGAAGAGAATCCCATGCGTTTATTAAAAACTTCACCAATAAAGAATTCCATGATGTGGTGTCGACATGCCAAATATAGTAGGGTCTTGTTCATTTTTTGTTCCATTAAGACAATGGTGCCATTGCTTTAGCCAGTATTCACACTCGTTGTGTGAAAGCACATATCAGACACTTTTCCAGCCAAGCCCCAGTCCTGCAAAGCTACATAAACTGCAACAGCTTGTTTTTCTTCTGTTCTTGATGCACGTTTGGCCACTGTAAGTAATTGATGGACACTTTTTTAAGATACTATGACAGGAAGTCTATCGACTTGTTCTTTCCCAGTTTAGTTTTGGAACAGTTTACCATCCCAATGAACTGTTAATTTAGCATTCTGTTCCTGGAATTCAGTTTTCAGCTGCTGAAACATATTAGAGCTGTGTTTCATTCTTTATCGGGGAATAGAACTTCTGCTGAGGATAATGTCATCCACTTCACAACCCAAACTCCTTGCCGTTTCAGCAACAACACACACAGCTTTGCGATCTGACGTTTATATAAAAATGACGTTTTTATAATACAATTATTTTTTGTTGATTACAATAGCAATTTTATTTGTGGTTAGTTTGGTTTTTTGACAACACACTACTGAACAATGATGCAAACAATTTAACACCATTGAACAATGATGAATTTTTTATCTGCATTAAGATACCTCATAATATTATTAAAATGTTTTCAAATTTTGTCTGATTTATTTTTAATACATTAGAACAAAATAGAAGGGTAGGACCTAAAATGTTTTCACCTTCGCAATTTTGGACCACCCTATTGTATATGTGTGATTAATGGGTATTGTTTTCCTAGGACCACCTAGCCTTGCAGCAGTCATGATATTTACGGTGGTTGGAGGCTATTTGATATGGAAATTTAGGCCCACTGCGAGAATCCTTACAGCTGGACTGTTAACAGTAGAAGTAATATCAGGATTAGGATTCCTTATCTTAATGATTCCTCAATGCGAACGAGTCCAAATGACGAATTACGGACTCACAGATGGAGGGTAAAATGAAAATTTCAAACAGTAGCACTACGTTAACCCTCGAAGTGGTTTGTCAAGATATCTGGTCCATCAAAATCTGGAAAATTTTCCTACTGACGAGATATTTTGTCATAAAGATAATGACGATATTTTTTATGATGACAATATCAAGATCTGGCTAGTTTTGTTAATGGCCATATATCTCGTAATGACAACCAACTGGAAATTATTAAATTATTATTAAAATTTTTTCAGATATAAATATTTGAATGTTAATTAATTGTGGTGATTTAAAGGAAAAAAGAAGGGTAATGAGGTATTTCGTGCATCAATATCGGATACGGAAATTTCGTGACTGGAAAAAAATTGTCTTATTCCGATTCATTCCCTCAGGATCTGAAGATAACTTTTAGTTTAGCAATACTAAAACCTTTGAAGCAGCTTTTAAAGTCTCGAGTCGTGGCGTCAAATGTACTAACGTTGTCAGGGTGTGGATGTTTGGAGAGTTTGGAAGGGCCAGCGCAGGTATTCATCTGACCATATTTCAAAATTACGAGGTGTTGTCCTAAGATCTTTCTCTCCCTGATATCACTTTGTGTTACTCCATTGCGACTTGAATTTAACTACCTACCTACCCATAGTTTATCGCAGTAAAATCTGTAGATCTTGTTCCTTGTGCATTCATAGCCTAAATTTTCCTTTTATAAGCATTTTTGGTTTTTACAAAAATTCATATGTTCAGAATACTTTCTAAGACTTTCTTTTTCATCTGTGAAACCGTATATAGAATGTGTCATGAAAGGTATCCGTTTCTTTCTATGGCTATTTTCCTGTGAGGAAGCTCGAAGTGATGAGTTTGAAATAATCGGGGATATGACACACATCCTCTAAAGTGTGCCAACCGTCGCCTCTGTTAGAAAATGGTAATTCATTCATCTATGGATAATTATGTTCTGAAATTACCAAGGAGATTACCCACGTCCTCTAAATATTAGCTCCGACTGCCACCGCTAGATGAAAATGGTAATCCATCCAGCGAAGGATCCTTATGTTTTGAAGTTAACAATCTGAAATTACCACGGTGATTACCCATGTCCTGTAAATTGCGCCACCAACTGCCACCTCTATGTGAAAATGGTAATCCATCCATCTAAGGATGATTATGTTCTGAAGTGAACAGTCTGGAATTACCACGATTACTCTTGTCCTCTAAATGAAGGCACCAACTAGGTGCTATCTCCCTATTTTAACGAAATTCCTCATAAAGAATAATTTATTTAAGCTATATTTTGATTTTACACAGCATATACGTAATATTAAAAGCTGGTTGAAGTAATTTTTGGAAAAAGCCTTCGACAGTGATTGATTATCGTTCATAGGAGATTCTGGCAAAATAAATAATTCTATGACAGAAAATTGTCTAGTTTCGTTTGGCACATGAAATGCCCATGAATCCTTAAAACCGTTGACTGTATTGATCAATCAAACTTCCTTTGTCCTATCACTTAGTGGAGTATATACACTCACTGCCATAAAAATTTGCGCACCAAGGAAAAGTCGTCAAAATGAAACGAAATTTTACACATGTAAGTACTACTTTGATATAACTAAGTGATTAGAAAATCAAAGAAAAAGGATCATTTATTGCAGAAAAAAGTACAAATTAACAGAAGTTTTAGTACTCTGTTGGACCCACTCTAGCGCGAATGCACGATGCGATACGAGCGGGCATTGTGGCATACAAGTTCCGTATGATGTCCTAAGACATCTCGTTCCTCAGTTGGTGTAAAAGCGCCTCTAGTTCGACCAAACTTGTAGGGTGTCCAACCTGCCGTGCAAAATGATCCCAGATATGCTCGATTGGTGACAAATCTGGGGATCGAGCTGGCCAGGGAAGGGTGGTAATGTGGCGGAGGCAATCGTGTGACATCCTTGCTGTGTGTGGCCGAGCATTGTTTTGTTGAAAAATGGCTCCTGGGAGCCCTTCCATGAATGACATCATATGTGGCTGAAGGATGTCCTGGACGTACCGATGGGCTGTCATTGTACCATGGATCAATATTTGGTGGTGACCGTGTATCGTAAGCAATGGCACCCCATACCATCACATCCGCTGTGGGAGCGGTGTGTCGCTGTAAAGCGAAGGCAGGATTGAGGCGTTTACCACGGGGTTTCCACACACGAACACGATTGTCATCACTGCTCAAATTGAAACTGTATTCGTCGCTGAAGACGTCCTCGTTCCATTCCGTTGCTGTCCAATCCCGTCGTGCGCGACACCACTCCAAACGGATACGTCTGTGGGTGGGTGTCATTGGCAGCACACGTAATGGTCGCCGCGATACCAGATGTCCTTCAGCCTTGCGAGGGTTCGGGAAGACACAGGGGCCCGTAGTGAAGGTGCTGCCTGTGTCTGGATAGCGGCCAATGAGGCAGTTGACTCTACGCGTGAGTTTTGTATGATGTGACGGTCTTTTCCACGACTGGTCTGTCGAGGACGTCCTATGTCTGGTCGCCGTGTAAATGACGTCGCTTCTGTCCACTGGTCCCAACACCTCCTCACAGTAAAATCAGAACGGCCTACTTTGACGAGCTACTCGCCGAGCTGACCACCCAGCTTCCATCATCCCGATGATTCTTCCCCTCTCGAACTCTGACAGCTGTTCATATTGTCTTCGATGGCGGCGTAACGGCATATCGACCTCAGCGTTTCCTTTGCAAAAGATTAAGTACACTCAAACAAGCTTTGCTTACCTGTTTTATACTCCAAAGAGAACGAAGTTCAACTCCCTCTAATGGTATTACGCAATCCCCAATCACGCTGCATTTCTAATCATTTGCATATCTTGCCGACATGTACCTTCATGCCAAGTTTCGTTACAATCCCACAATAATTTCTTGGTGCGCAAATTTTAATGGCAATGAGTATATATCATGGAAACTATACCCTCTCTCTTAAATTTTAAAACCCAACTGAAACTGAAAAACATTAATGATAGTTTTACTTTTCTCCCTTTTTTAAAAATGTTTTAGATGTGAATATGTGGTATTAATGATTGAAAATTCTTACTTCCTTCGGTTTACTTTAAGCAAATACTCACCTTAATATAATGGATGATACATGATGTTAAGTATGTACTAACGTCACTGAAAACAGTTTGCTGTAAATTTTATCTTATTTTATTCCTTGTTCATTAATTCAAGAAACATATTATTCTTACAAGGGCATATTAATTAATAAGCATATATTTTTACGATAGTAGTTTCGAGAATATTTTGATAACGTAAGATGAATGAAACTCACACATTGAAAAAACATAACTTGTTTAATGTTGAACTAAGCTATAAAAATGGAGTATATGTTGAACTTGTCACACATTTAATAACCATCTTGGTGGCTATCTCGACGATGTATCTGTCATTAGCAAAGTTGACCAGATCTTGATGAATTGTCTCGTCATTAGCAAAACTGACCAGGTCTTGATGGACGAAATGTATCGCCATTAACAAAAGTAATCAGATCATGAGGGAAAGAGTCTTGTCATTAGAAAATAACTGACCTGATCTTGATATCGTCATGATAAAAGAACGAAATATCTTCATCAAAAAGAATTCATCCGGCACTCTTGATGACGAAGTTTCTCGTCATTTGCAAAATTGGTGAGAACTTGACGGACGAGATATCCTAACGAAACCACTGGAAGGGTTAAAATACTAACATAAATTGTGATTATGCTGCAGTCTTCTTAGAAGAATAAGCAAACTACTAGCATCTAAAAAGTATTACAGTAGTCTTCACATTTAAGAAACACTGAAAAACTTGTATGTTTACTATTTTTAGGTTGATTTTGGACAATGTCTGTAACGTCAACTGCAATTGCACTACAGCAACCTTTACTCCTGTCTGCGGGCCGGATGGGAAAACGACTTACTTTTCACCGTGCTACGCTGGTTGTAGCGAAGGGACGAACAAGGTAAGCGGACTGGCAGTTTCGACAGTACCGATAAATGCTACTGCATGTTATCTTTCTTTGCCGAACACGTTTCAGGAAAAATTTAGTAAGATGAAGGATGTTAATGCATTGTATGAATTTTTATTCACAACAACTTTTATCTTTTGTTGAAAACAGAAAATATACATACAGCGTATTCTGAAATTAACATGGATTCTTTTAAAAATCGAATAATAAAATGTGTCCTCTAATACATATACACTACCCTACAATAATGGACCGGAGCCAACGGATTTGCATAAAATCCGACACTTGTTTGGGGGTGTTTTGCGGGGTATGGCCAGGGACCTTTGCATGTTGTTTCTGGTCAATTGAACGCCGACGCCTACATAAACAATTTTGGATAATCAGGTCCTTCCTAAGCTCAGGAAATTGTATGGAATGGATGAATGTTAGTTCCAGTACGATAACGCTCCTTGTCATGTTGAAGCCTCTGTCAAGCAGTGGTATCGAGATACGAATGTAAAACGTCTTCCCTGGAATTCTCAGAGAACCAACCTAAACACCACTGAACATTTGTGGGACGGGTTAGAGCGACGCTTACAGACCAGTGAACTACGTCCGAAATATACAACTGAGCTGATTACAATCTTGCAGCAAGAATGGACAAAAATACCCATAGCTGTGTCTCAAAACTTGTTGAAGGCATGACCAGTAGGGTTGTTAGTGCAATTTCAGCACGTGGGGGACATCCCCTTATTTAAAGCACGTATTTCCCCCCCTATACCATCACATCTTGCTGTCCGGTCCATTATTGTAGGGTAGTGTATTTGAAATTGAAAGTATTTCAATAAATGGTGTTAAGTAAACAATTCCATCCCGTTTGTTGAACCCTCGTTGTGTCTTGAAGAGGTATTTCGTCAGTAGAAAATTGACTTTATCTTGAACGAAAGCGTATCCAAGAAATCTCCATCAGATGTCCGCTTACATTCAGCTGAGGAATTAGATATCTATGCGTCAGAGGGACTATCAGAAGACGATAATAGCATTGAAATGAGAGATGTGCCTCTTGGGCCGAATGAAGAATATGTCCCTCCTCCTATCAGTCAGTGATAGATCTTTAATATCCTGGAACTGTCGTGGTTTCCGCAATGATGTACTACTGGAGGAGTAGCAGATTAGAAACCTGCTGATGAAATAGAAAATTCTGGATTGTGATATAAAATGGCGATTTGTAGAATCAAACGATTAACATTCGTGCATCTCTTTTTTGAGAGGTCCGTTTCTTTGCATTTTGAAGAGGCGCGGTTGCTCGGTTAGAATAGTAGCGCATTAGATACCGGAGGGTTGCGGGTTTGAAGCTAGATCCAACCAAAGACCGTGGTGTACATGTAGGATGGTGCATGTTAAATCCATGGTGGCTTAAAAAGTCCTCACGTTGGCGTGATGTGGAAGTTTGGAGAGCGGGTTTCAAGCTTCGGGATTGATCCCGGGTTGTCGCTAATGGACACGTGTGTTGCTCCAGGGATATGTTGATGCCTTTATCTACCTTTGCATTTGGACATGTTTTACTCTAAACAAAGGAATGCTATCATCAGATTTGATGATCCATTAAATTATATTTTTTACCGTTCTTGAAAAATAAGTACTTTTTCAAGAGAGAGAGAGAGAGAGAGAGAGAGAGAGAGAGAGAGAGAGAGTTGTTTTTACCTACCTTTTTCACTGACCTCGTTGAAACCAACTTACCTGAACAACTGCTACTTCTTTTTATTGTAAAACCCTGTAAATTTACGTTTTGTATCAGTGCGGAATCGACAACGCAGTGATTCAGATAATTGCCCGAATGTCCTCGGAAGATGTAATTTTTTTTGCCACTAGGTCAGTTGTAATCATCCTAAATACTCGCTAAGCACTTGATGGGAAAAGAATTACCCTAAAAATATTTAATATAGTTTAACTTCTCTTTTGTACGAAGTAGTTAAGCTCAAAGATCAAGAGTTAACCTTCGCGTTTAGAACGGGTCCGCTGATCGTCGGTCCTACATTTTAGAGGGAATCCATTGTGCAGTTAAGTTACAATGTTTCATTTCAATAATACGGAAGAGTGTGAGTTTGAAAAAAATATATCCGTTCACGCATGTGAAGACTTAAGCCTCTTTATTGAGGCCTCGCATCGGGTGTTAGGTTTCGCCATTTTGCTTGATGGCTTTTATCAGAGATGTCTGCAGGTGGTATGTGAAGGACACCATGGCACATACAAAGTTTCCGGCCTGATGAAACCTATTTCTATATTGTGGTTATGTTTAATGGGACTGTATTCAAGGTGATAAAATTCGAATTCACAAATAAAAGTCGATTTTGTAAATATTCATTTGCTTCTGCGGATACGGAAAGGATGGATACTGCTTGAAGTTTCCATCAATATATTTTAAAATAAAATGATTATCGACTTACGGATACTAAGCTTTTTCTATTAGATCTATTTTTTTCTGATTCTTTATGGAAATTCATATTTTGCTATCCGAGGGTCTTATTTGAACCGGCGGAGGGTTGATTTTTCAAAAACTCGACTTAAAAGAAATGTTGATTGAAAACTCCTGTAATTAAGATTTTAAGTCATTATTTCATTTATCCAAAACGAAATTTATTTGAAACGTTACATTTATTTATATCTGAAAACTCACCAAAGACAGGTTTCTTACTTTTGTTTGAACAGATATGTTTACTTTCTTTAATAGATTATATAATCTTCAACCTGAATGTATACGATTTACTAACCTGTGATTATCCAACGACCATGTGCGATCAAAATCAAGATCTATACCTTGCTCACATAGCAATCTATTATAACATGCATATTATATTTGTAGATATTATTATCTGTATTTTCGTAGATACTATAATCTGTACGCAGTGGAAGTTGTAAAACTATTCACCAACCCTTGATTGATGCAACGTAAAAAGTAGATAAAAATTAAGATATCCTCCTTGTTCACTTAACACAATTATATAGTAAGCTAATTATATAACCTGTTTGACTCTGTGTATTGTACAATTATTCAACGACATATGACTGATGCAAAGACCAACGGTTACAAGAATCAAGATGTATTACTTGTTGATTCAGCATACTTAGCAAGCTAGTATGCCCATTATTTAATTAGATTGTAGAAAACAGAGTTTTTGAAAATTTGTTAAGAGAACAATTACTTCCTTTTGAATTATTTGATGCATCGTGGAAAATTTATCATTTAAATCATGCAAAAACTTTCAACACAGGAATGATATGTAACGTCCTCTGTGTTCTTTATGTTGCTGTTTCCAAATCTTATAAATTCTGGAAACAATTGGTGTTACAAAATTTTGTAATTTATATGTGGAACTTAAGAGAGAAATAAATTAATATTTTTGCTCCTAATCTATGTACAAGGGGTGTTCAAATGAAAAGGTACGGAACGTCGTAACAACGTAACCATTAACGTATTTGCCTATGCCACTATGGGAGAACGTAGCGAGACATCTAGGGATGCGATTGGAATCTCCGGCGTGGATCGGAGCATGCGCGGGCGCCCGCATGCACAGGAGAGAGCAGAGGCTCTTATAAAGAGCGCCGTCCAATTGACGCGGCAGTGCGTGTGAGAACAGGATGGCGTTCACATTGCAAAATTCAACGATTGAGGAGCAGCGAGGCATTATCCGATTTCTGACAGCGGAATGTATTCATCGCCGGATGGTGACCGTATACGGGGAAGACAGTGTGTCCGACAGGTCAGTGAAATAATGGAATGCCCATTTTCGTGCAGGCCGTGAGAGTTTGGTTGATGATCTGTGATCAGGCCAGACAAACACAGTCAACACGGCCGATCTCATCGAAAAGGTGGACGACCTAGTGAGAAGTGATCGGCGTGTCACATTGCGAATCTTGGCGGTGAAGGTGGATGTCAGCGTTGTAACAGTGTGGACAATTCTTCACGACAGGTTGCATTATCGGAAGGTGCGCGCGCATTGGGTTCCGAAGCAGATCACCAACCAGCAAAAGAAACTGCGTATGGGGCTAGCACTTCAACATCTGTGTCGGTATCATGAAGACCCCGCTTTCTTGGAGCGGATGGTTACAGGTGATGAGAGCTGGTGCCATTACTACGAGCCAGAGACAAAGCGGGACAGCATGCAGTAGAAGCATGCGTCGTCACCTCCCCCTAAAAAGTTCAAAGCCGTGGCGTCAGCAGGGAATGTGTTGCACACTGTCTTTTTCGCCGTCCAAGGTCCGCTACTTGTTGCAGTCCTCAAGCACAGAAGAACCGTTAACTCCGATGAGTACTGTGAGACACTCCGAAGGCTACTCAGTTCCATCAAGAAAAGAAGACAGGGGCTGTTCACGGATGGTGTGGTTCTGCTCCATGATAACGCGCGTCCACATGTCACCAGGGTCACACACGCGGAACTGGCCAAGTTCAAGTGGGAGCAGCTTCACCATCCGCATAAGATCTTGTTATACAATCTTGTGAAAATATTTAAATTTATGAAATATAGCCGTTGTAAATTTTCTACTAACACATGATTTTCAAATAGTTTTGTTCTGTATGTATTACCGTACTTTTCTCGTAACCTTATAGTTGAAGTTATTTTAAAAGTGCTTACGTATAAAATACCCAAGATATTATGTGACAAAGTTTGAATATTTTTTATTACATATGTAACTAATTTGTAATGTAACAAAACATGATGCATTTTTATAGGTTTTATTAATATTATAATAAATTTAAATATTTTATGAATTAGTATTAAAATTATTTCAATAATAGCAAGCAAATATCACAGTTGTTATTATTTTCAAGCCTATTTCTTTTCTTACTACTCTAAAAATAATATTCATTAAATCGCCATGAAAAAGTAAACATGTATCATGCTTCAAACAATTTTGCTTATAAATAAGAGTATTATTACCCTATTTAGAATAAGCAAAAAAAAAAAAAGGAAAAGAGAAATGACTTTTTGAAAGATATAAATCATATATATACAGCTCTTTTTACACTCATTGCATAAAAATTTGCGCACAAAAAAATTATTGTGGGATCATAACGAAACTTGGAAAGAAGGTACATGTCGGCCAGATATGCAAATGAATCGAAATGCAGCGTGATTGCGCATTGCGTAATGCCACTAGAGGGAGTTGAACTTCGTTCTCCTTGGAGTATAAAACAGGTAAGCAGAGCTTGTTTGAGTGTACTTAATCTTTTGCAAAGGAAACGCTGAGGTAGACATGCCGTTACGCCGCCATAGAAGACAATAAGAGAATCTGCCAGAGTTCAAGAGGGGAAGAATCATCGAGATGATGGAAGCTGGGTGGTCAACTCGGCGAGTAGCTCGTCAAGTAGGCCGTTCTGATTTTACTGTGAGGAGGTGTTGGGACCAGTGGACAGAAGAGACGTCATTTTCACGGCGACCTGGCTCAGGACGCCCTCGACAGACCAGTCGTCGAGAAGACCGTCACATCACGGTCTTCTGCGCGTAGAGCCAACTGTCTCATTGGCTGCTATCCAGACACAGGCAGCACCTTCACTACGGGCCCCCGTGTCTTCACGAACCATCGCAAGGCGCCCGTCTGAAGGACATCTGGTATCGCGGCGCCCATTACGTGTGCTGCTAATGACACCCAACCACCGACGCCTCCGTTTAGTGTGGTGTCGCGCACGACGGGATTGGACTGCAACGGAATGGAACCAGGTCATCTTCAGCGACGAATCTAGATTCAATTTGAGCAGTGATGGCAATCGTGTTCGTGTGTGGAGGCCCCGTGGTGAACGCCTCAGTCCTGCCTTCGCTTTACAGCGACACACCGCTCCCACAGCTAGTGTGATGGTATGGGGTGCCATTGCTTACGATACACGGTAACCCCTAATATTGATCCATGGCTGAATTACAGCCCAGCTGTACGTCCATGACATCCTTCAGCCGTATGTGATGCCACTCATGGCAGGGCTGCCAGGGGCCATTTTTCAACAAGACAATGCTCGACCACACACAGCAAGGATGTCACAAGACTGCCTCTGTCACATTACCACCCTTTCCTGGCCTGCTAAGCAATATAAAAATCCGCAATATCTTGATGATTATCAAAATTGGGAAGATCTGGATAGACTAAATATTTCGTCGTATGCAAAATTGGGAAGATCTTGATGGACTAAATATTTCGTCGTATGCAAAATTGGTCAGACCTTGATGAATGAATTATCTAATCATAAAGAAAATTAGTCAAATTTTGATAGACGAAATATTTCGCCCTTAAGAAAATTAGTCAGATCTTGATCGACGAGGTATTTCGTCGAAACCTTTTTGAGGGTTAAGACTTTATAAAGCCATAATTTTATTATTATTTATAAAAAACATCATTTTATGGCTCATTCGATGACAAGTAAATGCATGTTTACACTGTGGATTGAAATTCATTAATCTATGATGACGGTAATATATGATAAAAAAATAATATCATAATATATTCTTTTGAATCTGAAAAGAGAATACACATTTAACTAGCGTTTCTATACTGAATATTTCTTACATAAGCAATGTTTTTCATACACCTGCAGATTTTTAAGAATACAATAAGAATATATGAAACTGACTTTGCTAACAATTAAGTTATATATCTTGTCACATTAAAAGTTTTACCTTCTAAGATCTACGAATATATTAAATACATAATATACACACCTAGCGACAAAGCATAGAAGTTTAATGCTCACCGTGACGACGTATAAATTTTATTCGTTAAATATTTTTATATAAATATATAATTACCATTTAGTCTTCATCAGAGTTCTTCCTCGAAGAGAGTAGGTAACTACAGATAAGACAGCGCGAAGAAATATACTAAATAGTAAATTCTTTCATACTTGGAAAGTACTATACAATTTAACATTCTGTTTCTTGTCCGACATCTCGGAATTGATAATGTTCAGCGGTTCTCTTTCGGCTGTCAGTGGCTGTTGAGCCTCTATGCCCAAGATTCTCAATTTCTGCTCTTTTGTCAGTCTGATGATTTGGTGTTCCCCGATTCTTTGGTACCCGCTCCTGGCTATGATCCTTGCCTTCCGCTTGGAAGGGCAACATGTTTTGTATGGATATGTATCATATGAAATGGTAGAGGCTATTATAGCTGGTTTAATTACAAAATGGTTATTGTATGAATTATAACATTATAATATGATATAATTTTAAAGCTAATTTGTTATCAAAACATATAGAGAAATAAATTTCATACATAAGGATTTATATACGTAAGTCGCTTATACATACAGAGACTCGCTTATGTGTTTCAATGTCAGAAACATTAAAATTATCTAGGTAAAGGTCAAAATATTAAACATCAATTGGATACAAAAGAAAAAGATTGCACTTCATTAGGTATGCAACATATATTTTACGATAATCTCAGTTGATATGAATCATTTTTGAATGTAAACATAGATAAAACATAACATAAAGTAAAACATAAAATAAAAATAATAAAACAGGGAATAAAACAAATTTGATTGGTTACTTTTTTTTACCACGTTTGAAGCTAATTTTTAATCCTTCACGTGGGACATTATTGTTTTTCTATAGTTATTGATCTATATGTCAGTGACAAAATATTTCAAAAGTTATCGACAGAATTGAAAATTCTTAAAGTATGCCTTGGTTTTAAATAAAGTAAGTTAATTAATTTTGATGTGTTTTATTATAAATATGTAATACATATTTATCCGATAATTGTGTTTTTTTGTCGGTGTTTGATTTTACTACAGTTTTGGAAATTTGGAAAAAATGCCTACAAAACAATTGCAATTGCTTGGAATTGTGTTGCAGAACACTGAATATAATTCTGCACCTGAGGCTATTATCTTTGATAAATTCAAATATTTATAGAACAGTAGATTTTAGGAAAATTATTCATTTAAATTAGATATCATAGTTATGTTTAAATTTAAAAAAAATTAAGCACTGTACTTCTCTTATTTAGACTTATTCAAATTGCTCGTGTGTTTCGAACTCCATTAACGAGCAAATTGTCACCGAAGGCTACTGCGTTATTGAAGGCTGCTGGTCCCAGACGCTTGCATTCGTAATCACATTGCCTATCCTTCAAATGTTTGTCAGTCTTCTGAGAGTATCACACACATTGTTACTTTTAAGGTAAGGTGGCTACATCTATTTCTAGATTGTTATAACAATATTGTTTTCCAATAGTTGTTAACAATTGCTGTCAATGACTATATACTTTTTCTGCTATCACTAGAATAGTTAAAGAGTACAGCTGCAGTCTACATTGATAGCTCTGGCAACGGCCTTGGCACTTTTTTGGCACACTTCTAAAGTCGCCAAGGAAAGACTTATTTCAAAAATATTTTTCTTTTTAAAACGGAAAGTAACAAGCTTTAGAAAGACGTTTGTGAATTAAAAAAAAATCTTAATTAAACGACAGTTTAAACAGATTTTGAAAGAACTTTCTAGAATATTCCAAATGAAAATTTAAACTTTCCGCTTGTCGAGTTTGCCATCAAAATCGCAATAACCGTGATGGGTTGCCTTAACCTGCCATAACTCGCTACTTAAAGTGCGCCAAAAATCGCCAAGGCCATTGCCACCGCTACAAACGTAGACTGCAGCTGCACAAATTACAGAATGCAGTGTGTGTAATGTAATAGAAATACAAAGAAACACTTTGAAATATATCTTTGAGAATTCATAAACATTGGATAATTCATCTTCAAACTGTCTACATTTTAATAGAATACCAATGTAGTCACTTAGTCCAGCAATCTACGAGTTGTAAGTGGCGTAGGTTTCTCCATGACTATATTTCTTTCTTCTGTATTAGTAAAACTCTTCTTGTGTGTGTGTATGTGCATGTTGTCTCTCTTGTGTTTGGCGCAGCATGGCCAAATATACTTCTGCGCCATGAAGCATAGTTCACCTAACCAACCATTTTAATGTTAATAATCATCAAAATTTATACTATGTTAAAGCTATGTACATTTAAGTATTACAATATCTCCTGTATAAAATTTAAGGGGAATAAAGGAATACATTATTAAACCATGTTTTCATAGTGATGTATGTAATCAAAAGCCGGTTACTTTTGGGGTTCAATGGATCGTAGCCTGGTCACCCGATTTACCATGTATTGACTACTTCATTGCTGATACATCAAAAGTATCATGAACGAGACATCGGTCATTATAGGTATGTTAATAGCCGCAACTGTGAGCATCTACTGTGAAACTGTTAGCATACAACTATCATCAAACTGTAGAATTTGGACAAATAAGTTCAAGCACTTATACCTTCATATCAATACCATATTACCTCTAGAAAATTTGAGTTAATATTGTGTTCACTATTTCCCATTGATGTTAGTACAGGTTTTGAAACATCCTGTATAATACTTTTGCTGTCGTAATATGGGAAGTTATAAGTAATTTGAAAAACTGTTTAGGTTTACTAATGTTGTTATATTAAATAAAGTACAGGAATTAACAGCATAGTAACAATAACTATATTCCTTTAGATCTATAGAACCAGAAGATAAAAGCGTTGCCCTAGGAACTTTCGAGGCCTTCTTGTGTGCTTTTGGTGAGTATACTTCTAAACAAACAATAACAGATAGAAAGTACAGCATAAGAGTAAGGAAATAGGATCGAGTTTTTTTAGTAATTAGTTATATTTTAGCTGCTAATAAATTTTGCCTTAAATTTGAAGACCCCCTTTGCCACAAGTAAACAGACTTATGTCAGATACATACAGATATCATAAGGAATTAAACTATAAAGCAAAAATTGTTGTTTTAAATTGGAGTTTAACCACACCTATAGGAACAAAACGAAAGAGGGAGGGACTGTACACATTTAACCACCATACAGGTGGCCACCCTTGTCGAGGGAAGCCACCTGCTACCTAAACTCTTGAGGATGTCTTGATGCTGCTGGGGATTAACAAAGAGAAACAGTGAACGATTTGAGGAAATAGAGAGAGTTGGCTGAGGATCGCCATAGAGGAACAGTCAAAGGTCAGAAAGAGAGAGTGAGGGAGCTGGTTGAAGATCACTAGATACAGTGAATTATCAGAGAGAAAGAGAGAGAGAGAGAACTGGATAAGCGTCACCAGAGAAACAGAGAGAGTGTGAGAGTAAATGAGGGTCACTCTCTCAGAGAGAGTAAGAGAGAGAATTAGCTGAGGATCCTCAAAGACGAACAGTGAACAGTCAAAAGAGAAAGAGAGAAAAATAGAAAGGATGAACAAAAAGAGAGAGATGAGTGGAAAGGTCGTCAGAGAGAACAGTGCGCAGTCAGAGAGGAACAATAGGGTGGACTGAAAAACACTTTTTTTCGAAATCGCTATTCTAATAGTGCGGAAAGGGTTCAATAAACACGATGTGAAATATTTTTTTGATTGGATAATATCTTCTGCCCCCTGCATCGCACTTGGATTGTGGAGATTTGGGAAAAAATGGCAATTTTTACTCGGCGTAGGAAATATAATTATTTTTCAATATTGCTATTCTAATAGTATGGAATAGGTGCCCACTGGGTTCAATAGGAAGGGTGTAAAATATTTTTTGGATCGAATAGTATCTTCTGTTCCTGCATCGCATTTGAAATTTTGCTATTTTTGAAGAAAAGTTCACTTTTTCTTGTCTTTCTTGTCTTTTCATGCTGCCTGTATCTGACTGGAAGTGAAGGGAGGGGAGGTGTGTTTACAATTCACAATCCTCTTCAGATATATCTGAAGTAGATTTAAATCTGGACATTTACAAACCATCGACATCGAACCGTTTAATCTCTCTTACTGATCTTAAGTACAAACAATTAACTCCGTTTGTATCTAAATCATCACAAATGCGACTTGACCTCTCTTCAACTGCTGTGGTCGCCGACAGGTTTGGAGTCTCGGACCGGGCTGTGGCTGCAATTGCTTCAAGTGTTCTTCACGATGTCGTTCTCCTAACTAGCGACAACTCAAATTTGGTGGTTGACAAAAAACAAGCTGCGAAGGGAAAAGGCTAAAGTTAGAAAGGATTTAAAATTTCAAGCTTTAAAGTGAAGCTCAGGCATTACCGTTGAAGAGGCTGTATTTCGATGGTCGTAAAGATTCTACATTGATAGAAGAGAGAGTAGATACTAAAAGATACACGAGAAAAGCAAAAGAGGAACATTTATCTCTTATTGAAGAATCGGGTTCACGTTACATAACTCATTTGAGTCCATCATTTGGCACTGAAAAACTGATTATGACTGGACTATTATCAGATATTTTGAAGGGATCAGATCTTTCACAGCTTCTGGCATTTGACTGTGACTGTACATCTGTTAATACCGGATGGAAATACGGTGTAATTCGGTGTTTGGAATTGAAACTTGGTAAACTTCTGCAGTGGGTAATATGTCTCCAACATTTTAATGAACTAACTCTGAGGCATTGGTTTGAAACGTTGGATGGACCAACAAATGGCGGAAAATAATATTTTAGTAATATTGGGAAGGTGCTCTTTAAATGTGATATTTTGCCAGTGACAACTTTCGAAATTATTGACAACTGATAGCGTGACTTAAGCAAGGATCAAATGTACTTACTAGAAATATCTCAAGCGGTACGATTGCGTAATTGTTCTGATGAACTGGCTATACGCAGTCTAGGTCCATTATCGCTTTCACGCTGGCTAACAACAGCGAACAGAGTTCTAACACTATATGTTAGTTCTTCAGATCCTTCTTTGAAATTGAAACAAATCGCTGAGTTTGTTATGAAAGTTTACACTCCAAACTGGTTAAATATAAAGTCTAAATGCTCGCTGAAAGATGGAGCTAAGCATGTGTGAAATAATATTTTTAGATCCAGGTATTTATCTCAAGACCTCAAGGACGTCGTTGATGGAGTAATTTGTCGAAATTCGTTCTTTGCTCATTCTGAGAATATATTGCTGTGTATGTGGAAGGATGAAAGACCGCACACCAGAGAACTTGTTGCACGACGTATTATTAAGTGTAGAGAGTCATCTTCCAATGAAAAGTCAGTACATGTATTTCACCCTCCAAAACTGAATTTTGAAGCTGCTGACTATACGGAATTGATTGATTGGTCATCAATTACTATTACTTCTCCCCAATCATCCGTGATATATCCACTGCCATATTTGGGTCCATTGTGCGTGATTAGAAAAATCCAGAAGAGGACTTTGTTCACTTTCCATGTCACACACAGACAGTTGAACGGTGTGTCAAGTTAGTGACAGAAGCATCCGCTAAGGTTTATGGGTTTCAAAGTAGAGACGGGTTCATTAGATCCACATTCTTTTCCCGATCAATTATGCCTTAATTTGACCATATGGCTGATTTCAAGCCTCTTCCTGCTGATTAAGTGTAAGCAAATTTTTGGTATTGGCATGTCATAACATTTCTATGGTTACAATATTCTTAACAAATATTATATTAATATATCGCGACTCAGCTATTATTTAATAATTTTCAGGGAATATAATCAAATGTACAATTCAATACAGCAATAAATAGTGTTTGTACCCATCTATTTTTCATGTTTGATTTATTTCTTATAACACATAAAAAAGTGCTATTTTCTTCAAAAACTGCAAAATTTCAATTGCGATGTGGAAACAGAAGATATTATTCGATCGAAAAAATATTTTACACCTTTCTTATTCAACCCAGTGGGCACTTCTTCCGCACTATTAAAATAACAATATTAAAAAATAATAACATTTCCTACACCGAGTAAAAATTGTCAATTTTTACCCAAATTTCCAAAATTCAAGTACGATGCGGGCGCAGAAGATATTATCCAATCGAGAAAATAGTTTACACCGTGTATATTGAACCCAGAGAGAACCCTTTCCGCACTATTAGAATAGCGATTTCGAAAAAAAATGTTTTTCGGCCCACCCTAAGGAACAGTCAGCAGTCAGAGAGTAGCGGTGAGCAGTCATAGAGGAACAGCGAGCAGTTAGAGAGCTGGTTAAGGTCGCCAGAGAGAGAGAGAGAGAGAGAGAGAGAGAGAGAGAGAGAGAGAGTGAAGAGATAGCTGTCTGGAGTCATTAGAGAGCAACAGTGAACGATCTGATAGAGAGAGAGAGAACTGACTGGAGTGGGGGTCGCCAGTGAGGATTAGTGAATTGTCAGAGAAAGAGCGAGACAGAGCTGACTGGGGATTACCAGAAAGAAACAGTGAGCGGTTAGAGAGTGAGTTGACTGAGGTTCACCAGAGAAGAGCCGTCAACAATCAGAGGAGGGGGGGGGACAGCCATACCCGTTTAAAACTAGTTTGAAAGGAGAAGATGTTATGCTTATTTACACATAGTTAAATCAAAGTTGAATAGTTCAAGGCATTGGGTCTGAACCTATGCAAGAGATTCACTCGCCCAAAATGGGAGCGACTGTTTAATTATTGTCGCTAAAGACCACTTGCTACGCTCATTCGTTATAAGACTTTGTGAGCATGCGTATTGCATCTTATGATCTCATTTATCATTTTATTCCCAATATACAACATATCAAAGTTAATATTGTATTTTAGAGCACATACTCTTTTTTGGTAACACTATAAGGGCACAAATAAAAGAAGTAAATCTATCTAAAGAAAACCAGTTAACACATCTCCTAATGACAAATACTCATCGAAACCTGAAATGAATAATAATTTTGAACTACATAATATTCCTACTTTAAAAATGCTAGCTGTTGCAAACAAATAAATTGGTTAATGGATATCTGGCAAATCGAAAATTAAGATAACATCTATCAATGGAACTGATTTTAATACTTATTTTATAAATTCATATGTTTTCAACAAACCATTAAAATTCTATTCCAATGGCCTCCTGTTATTTTTTCGTTTTAAGTGATTCATCGTGATTTTATAGTTTGTCCTTATATAGCCATGTACAAAACACAAATCGGAACTTCGAATGGGCACTCTACACAATGTACACAAAACTTTAAAAATACTATTTAATGCAATAGAATAGTATAATTACATGGTATCTGGCAAATCGAAATTTCACGGATGAAATTATACAGCTGTGTATATTGTGTTGAGTAACTCCATCTACAAAACAAATATTTACAAGGACAATTTAACACCCCAATTTTCGGAGTCAACCCGTGAATTTTCTACAAAAATAATTGAAATGAGTAGCAGAATAATCATATATTTTTTATTATGAACCAAAAATGCAACTAAAATATTACAAAAATATGAAATATTCACTTATTTGATTTTAACAAAATTTCTCACTGTATTCAAAATTTCGAATATAATGCAAAATTTAAAAAAATTTCAAGCTCTTACAGTAGTTTAACTTCATTCAAAACTTTTTGTGTTTAAAATTTGTAGTGCGAACATAGTGTTGAAAATTCTCATTCTGAGTAAAATGCTATGAAAATTTAGCCGCGAAAGGGTTAAAAAGCTAAAAAAGGAGTGTCAGAAAAATCTTGTGAACGTACTAATATAATAGTGAATATGTTTTTGGTATAATAATCAAAACATTTTAGATGTAATACACTAATCAAAATTGAAAAATTGATGTTATTTCAAGTTCTAAAGGTATTGTGTCCTTTTAAGTGATAGGTATCGTAATTTTATAGTTTGTCATATTCCTTGCTTCTATATTTATTTATTGCTATACTGACACATAACTTAATTTTATTAGAACTTATTTTATTGATTTTACCACTAGTTTATCAGATTTATTTACATTGTACTTAAATCCAAGTTCAGATTAAGATTTCACATTGAGGAGGTTTGATACTCCGAATTTCATACATTACTTTTGTTGTGTGCAACTAACCTTACCTTGTTAAATATTCTGTTAAAAATGATTTAGAATTATATTGAACGCTTTCAAAAGAATCTTTTTTAGGATCTTTCAGTCAAACAGTAAACGATCTTGTGAAATAAATTCGTGATTAATGTGGAAAAATATCACGAAACTCTGAATTATTAATATCTCGTTGTGATGTAACGCAATATCTAGTGGAAGTACTTTTTTTTATGGTTAATAAGGACATCTTTAATATTTGAACACCTGTGATGATTATATTCTTCACGTAAATGGCGATGAATGTGTGGTATGACGGTATGGCTCGAATAAAATGCAAAATTGTGTAAATAAGCTGCGTTTTTCATCTGTTCAAACTGGGTACGTGGCACAAGGTTGTTAGTTGAATTTTACTCAGTCATTTGGAAGAAATTTTATTGATGCAATGAAATAAAACTTCTTAAAAAATAATTTCATATCCTTTTGAATTTGGAGTAGACGAAACGATGTATTTCTATTTCTATTTTGTACGAAATACTTTTAAAAATACGAAACAATTACAGCCTTTAAAACTTATCACATATGCTGTTAGATTAAACAAAAATAGACGAGCTCATTATTTGATAAATCTCTTACGTATACATATCTCAGAGAATATCAATGTAGTATAAATATTTTGCCTAAAGTCATTATGCGCAGTTGAATTAAAACACAGGATTATTAATTGCAAAAGGTCAACAGTTTTGTAAGGTAAATTTCTGTGTATATTGTATGTAAAGTGTTACTCGTGTGGTTCGTGAATGGCAAAAAAAAAAAGAGAACACTGAAAACTTAACAACAAGCGTTTATTTAAATAAACGCAACAACAAATATGCACTCTCTTTTTCAGGGAAGAGTCTTCTAACGAAGGAAGGGTCCACAAATTTCGTTGCCTGTCACTGTCTGCCTCTTTCCCTCCCTGATCACCCCTGACCAAACCACTAGTGTCACTTCTTTCTCATTGCACGTGACCCTTAAATTGAGTGAAGAGAGCAGAATATTACACTACACTGTAGATGAATTGTCTATAAAGTGTATTCTGTAGATTAATTGCCTATATTATGCATAGTATAGACTAATTGTATATACTGTACATAATGTTGATTAATTGTAAAATATAGTCCGTACAAATATGTACATAGAAATAAAAAGGGCGAATTTCTTTAAATATTAGAATCTGAAATTTATTCTCTCCTTCTTGCAAATTGGTGGCAATAGGAATTGATTCTGAAGACCAATGCAGAACAAACCAGTTTCCAGAATATATTCTGCCCATTTTCTTGAAGTAGTGAATTAATTGTACAGATTATAATATACCAATACAGTTCTTTTCAAAATAATGAATAAAACATACACGCATTTTCCGCTACAAATATGTACATGGAAATGTAAATAAAAATATTAGAATTTTAGAAAATCTACAATTTATTAGCAACTTCTTGCAAATTCGTGGCATTAGGAATTGATTCTAAAGACTAGTACATAACAAACCAGTTTACAGAATTTATTCCACCCAAACGCTGAATATTGGAAGGGTATCTCTATCAATCTAAATGGTGGGGAGGGTTCATACTCTATCAAATTAATTCAATCCGAGCTTTCATGGGGGATTTTACTATTCTGCCAGTTTCAGTTAGCACATTAAAACCATTTCCTAAACATATATTTTAAATGGATGCTCTCGGATTTCAGGATTTTTTTTACACACCACCAACAAGGATTTGGTGGCGAGAATCGGATTCCTTACCGCATAAGCTCTTGAACAGCCTTGTAGAAAGGATATGTGCACGGTGTGAGGCCTGCTTTAGGGTCGGAGACCAGCACATTAAGGAAAGAGAAGTATATAGATACAGTAAATGAAAGATATATGATACACTACACATTTGTGTAGTATCTTATTACATTCGAGTTCTCATTTAGTGAAGTCGCAGGAAACCCTGATAATTATTCGTTGTATCCGATATTCGTTATATCCGATATAATAAAAAATAGGCTTACCCGCATGTTCTAAAGCAAAATAATTTTCACACGAATTCTAAAACTTTTCTTTCATAAAAGTGGGAAAAAGTCTGTAACTTTCTTTTGAACAGTACAATTTACAATGCAGTTGCATAATTCTTTTTGCAGTGCACTAAAATTATCACAGCAGTCAATGTTATGCGATTCGAAGAACGCTCGCAAATTTTGAAGACTGTCCACACAAGATTTTGATGTCACTAATTGCCTATTTACATCAATTTCAATGTCTTCCTCTTCGGAATCATCAGAAGTATTTTGTAACACTGCTGCAATGATGTTATCGTCTGTTTAATGTGCTTCAATTTCTATGCTACAATCGCTAGCAACATAGCCAGCAAAAATAACATCACCCCATCCAAAATTACTTTTTCTTGTAAATGTTTCCACAGGAATATTTTTTCTGGATCAGGCTCAGAAATGAAGTCCCCTAAAAATTCGGCATGTTTCCAGCAGTTTTAGATGGTTTTCGATTGAACCAAACGCCAGGCATCATCTAAAAATTGGCAAGCAATTTTAATGTCTGCAACAAATTGCAGGTCCGTTTCTAGATTCAAAAGAACACGTTAAATAATCTGTGATCTGTAGTACATTTTCACTCATTTTACTATGCCCATATCTAAAGGCTGCAGCTTTGATGTAACACATTTTTATAAAAACACTGACTAAACCTTCCCAAATAACCAATCAGCTTGCTATGTACTCTGCCTTGTAACATAACAAGACAAAATCACAACTGTCCTCTTATATCGGGTTTACAACTCAAGGTTAAAACACTTGACTATAGTAACCAGTAAGCAACTAACAAACAGAACCTCTCCACCCACGTTTCTCTGAAAAGTTTCTCCATTGCCTCTGTCCCCTCTCGTTTTTGTCATCCACTAATGGAAAAAAAAAAGGTGGGGATTTTGGTTCCTTGCCAGAACCGAAAACTTCGCAGTATCCGATATTCACGCTCCAATAATTCGCTGTATGCGATCTTTTTAACACTATTTAATATTATAGTTCCAAGGGGACAGAAAAAAAAAGTCGTAATAACCGATATTTCGCTGTATCCGAACTCTCAATAAGTGGGCTCGGCTGTAATATAATACCAATGCATCAGATTTAGTATACAGTAACGCAGATGGGTGATATAAGTAGTTTGAATTGTGTCAAATATACAATATATGGACAAAAGTATTTGGATTTAGTACTTGTTTTTTTTTTTATTTATTCAAAAGTATTCGAAAAGCACTTTTTCTAAAAGTATTTTGACACTCGAAAATTCGGAGAATTCACCATATTATGGGGTGGTTTTCTGGATAGGATTCGGTCCATTGCTTTATGTACCTGATACCATGAGCGCTGACGCGTACCTCGACGTACTGGATAATTTGTCTTTGCCTACTATGGCAATACTGCCGCTATGATGGTTGTTTCTTTCAACAGGATCGAGCTCCGTTGCCATACTGCAAAACGTGTGCTGGCCGACCCCCGATCTCAATCCGATCGCTCACCTGTGGGACAAACTGGAGCGACGAGTACGACACAGCTACGCACGCCCATCTTCACAGCAATCTTTTCTCACAGCCTTGTAAGACGCATTGCGAGCGTTTCATGCCTAGACTTACATAGAACTTGTGGGAAGTATACATCGACGTGTTGCAGCTGTAGTACTGTAGTACAAGCAAATGGAGGGCCTACCCTTTACAAACTAGAATAATAAAACACTTTTTTCTGAAAAACATGCAGCGTCCAAATACTTTTGTCCATGCAGTGTATATTGTTGAAGAATTTTAAATTTTTCGTAAGTAGTTAAATTTAACCTAATTTTTAATGTTCACTCCTCTAAGGGCAAATTGTTGATAGGCAAGTTAGTTTACAGATGAAAAACGGATTGTATGTATGCAGGTTGGTGACTTAACGTCACATTAGAGCAACGTTGCATGATATTGGCTACCGAACAGGATCATCATTTCCGATATTAAAAATTCGAGGACAACCCTCCTAATTCTGAGCCACGGTTAAATGATGAGGTTAATACCTGATATGTGATACTAATCAGCAAACTACCACACCACTCCAACTTGAGAACATTTGAGACTGTGGCAGATTTAAAGTGAATCAGCCCCCACGTGCCGATAGGTAGTTGAATTAAAGTCGCACTGGGGCAACGCAACAGGCTATTAACGACAGACCGGAATCAATCCCGAGGGGGGGCAACCAGATGACACCTCGTAATTTTGAACCACTATCGGAAGACGAGGTCAACATCTAAGTTGCCCCAAGTGCAAAAAATGGATGGTAAACTTATAAGTGCAAGGTTAATTTTCTCTAAATGTATGCAAACAAGTCTGTTTTCAATGCTAAAAAGTATTTTTAATGCGCACTAATGTTTTGCAGTCAAGTAAATAATCTTAGTAATTTGTATTTTCCAGGCTTCATACCATTTCCGATTGTATGTGGCGCAATTGTCGACTCTACGTGCTTAGTATGGGAGAGCAGCTGCGGAAAAACGGGCAACTGCTGGTTTTACGATGTCGACAAGTTTAACTACTTGCTTCACGGATCATCCGCTGGGTTTTCCGCATTGTCTGTTCTCTGCTTGATAGTGATTTTTCTCCTGAGTGGGCGAGTGAACAATTTGTACGATGACGATGAAGAAACCAAAGATACCAACAGAGCCATTGAACTAGATCAACAAGCCATTTCCGACACTAAAATGTAATACAAGTACGAGATCGATAAAAAAACCAGGCAAAACTATCATAACACATGGCTTGTTGAGCAGAAAATCGTTAAGGCACTTTTTCAGACAAAAAATGGTTATCTCCGTGTTGATGGGAATTACATTGTAGCACTATAATTTATTTAAGATATACAACCATACCAAAATAAGGTAATTTTTATATTTTGACATAAGGACTAAGATGTACGGTACAAAACAATTGTTGTCATTTCATGAGTTTCGGTTCCATTGCAATCCAAGCTGGCATTTTAAGAAAACGGTTTGCTTAAAATGTATTGAGTACATCATTATTTTAGATCTTGTCATTGATATTCATATAACAACCACGTTTTTGGTATGATACACTGTAAGGATATATATATATATATACAAGCTGTTAACTTGCACTTTTGATACGGTTAGAAGTAAAATCCGTGGATGACTATAAATATATCAAAACGATAATAAATTTGTTTTATAAATAACTCATTTCTGTTAGTTTATTTTAAATTAATTGCATCGAGCCACAGATGTGAAATGTAAATAGAATGTGTGCCTTTAATGATAAACAAGATCAAAAGGGTTTTTCTATTAGAAACACAACAAAGGTGCTCCTATGTTTTGATACAATTAACTACCATGAGCTGGTACAAATCAATGAAAAGATGACAAGTTAATGAAAATGTACGATCTTCGGACAGGTGTCATGTACACAGATAGGAACGAACGCTCTTGCGTTCTGGTCTTGTGTTCTATTCCCTTCTCAACCAACATTCCTCCCCCACGGGGTGTTAGGTCGTTGGCCCCGACCCCGGGGACGAGAGGAAAGGAAGATGACAAGGAAGTTCAAGGAGACGGTGGAACGAGCGGTCTTAGAGTAGACGTGTTTTTTTTGTAAGCACCGGACGGTGCGGTGTACATATCGTAAACTTCATTTAATGTTATAAAAATAAAACGTGCATGTCCAAATTTGGTGAGCAGTGTCCCTCTGTTCTTAGCCACAACTACACATATTGTCTTGCAAAGTAGACATCGCTCGGGCCGCTCTGACATAATTGGTGTCAAGAGTGGGGTTGTGTAGTTGGGTGATTGCATAGAACAAACGGCAAGAGGTGACGCGGCGCCATTTTGGAGATTTAGGAAGAGCAACTGGATTGTTGCGGGATTCCATAGTCTTGCACCATTTCGTGAAGAGCAACTGGATTGTTGCTGGACTCCATATACTGGCACCATTTTGTGAAGAGCAACTGGACTGTTGCTGGATTCGGGATAGTGAGCTATCCTTGGAACTTCACAAGCAGCCTTAGAGAATTCCTGAAGTGAATCCTATCCTCAACGTGATCCTTCGACAGATCCGGACACTGGGCCATTGCAGTCATCACCTGGGTGAGTGACGATTAAATTTTTTGGCTTCGCGACCCAATTTATATTTAAATGTGAAAAACGGTATTGAATGAAAAATATTCAATATAAGGGGTAGGGAACTGTTGATAATTGTATTGTTTGTATTATTTGTACGGTATAAAATGGCTTTCCTTGCAAGGGGTAGAAAGGAAGATTTGATCAATTTGGCTCAGGAATTAGGAGAGGAAATCCCTCCAAACGCTAAACTTCCCGAATTAAAATATTTAATTGTGAATGGTCGAGGTTACGAGGAGCCTTTTGTGAGGGAACTACTAACCAGAATTATAAGTGAACGTGAAGAAGAAAGAGATAGAATGGAACGTGTAGACAAAAGAAGGGAAGAAAGGGACCATGAATTGAAATTAAAGGAATTAGAAATGACACAGGGCAGAGAACAAACCGGAGGATCCCATAACAATTCAAGGTCTGGGACAAATGAGTCATTTCTTGGATATTTGAATTTGATAAAGGGAGGTTTACCAAATATTCCGGGAAAATCCGAGGAATGGCCTTTTTTCTTCCATCAAATAGAAGAAATGTTTAAAGAATACCTTGTGCCTGAGGAATATCAGGGAAAAATAATTTTGTACAATCTACGGGGACATGTGAGATGCTTAAGCTCAAGGTTAGGAGAGCAGGATTTTGGCCAGTATGAAAAAATTAAGGAAATCGTGTTAAAAGAATTCCGTATAACCGCAATCGAACACAAAAAGAACTTAGATATGTGTCATCGAAAGGATAATGAAACGTGTACGCAATATTCGGTTAGGGTTGAAACAGCGTTGGATTTGTATTTAAAAGCGAGAAAAGTAAACACCTATGAGGAGATAAAAGACCTGCTAATTTCCGACAAAATAAAGGAAAGTTTACCCTTAAACATTAAAACCCATATATATCTTAAGGAAACAGACAAATGGTTGACACCAGTGGAATTGGCTAATGAAGTAGATAACTATACGAGTGCAGTACCGACAGGAAAATTAGAAGCAGGTGGGAATTTAGGGAAAAGTGACAAAAACTTCTGGAGACCAACACATAAGTCCAATTCATTCAACCGGGGAAATCAGGAATACAAACAACGTTTTGAGCAAAACTCAACGAAAGATATGGGTTGTTTTACATGCGGGTCAAAATTTCACAAAAAGAAAGACTGCCCGAAAAATAAAAATAGATTTACAAATGATAGAAGTAAACTATATAATTCGGAGGTGCACGGAATTAACAAAGTAGCTACATCCGATTCAGAGATAGAAAATTGTGGAGTATGTGTAGCCAAAATAAATATTAATAAAGGGATAGATGCGAATCTACAACCATATATCGCCCCCCTAAAACATATCAAAGTCAGTGTGGAAGGTAAAATCGTCAATGCTTTGCTGGATAGCGGATGTCAAGTAACTGTATTGAGAGAAAACAACCTTCTCCAGAATAAATCGAAAACGGGAGGTAAAATCCATCTAAAGCCAGCTTTCGGAGATACTATAGTCGCAGACTTGATGCACGTGAATTTGGCTATCCCATATGGAAATAATGCTAATGTGGTGCACAGACCTATACTATGTGCGATTACCCCCCACATTTCTGAGGAAGCGATACTTAACCCACAAATAGTTAATATTCTAGAGGGAAAAAATGACCTTAATGTACCAGAAGTAATCGAAACTTGCGAAGTAGAAATAGCTGAGTGTAGGGAAATAGCCAGAGAGAAAAGAAAGATTGAGGATGATGACAAAACGATAGGAGAAAAGAGTCGGAGACAGTCACCCGCCGCCGAATTTCAACGAACACAAAATACAAGCGATTCACTGAGGAATGAATGGGATTTGGTAGCAAAGGGGAAGGGAAACTATTTCGTTATCGACTTCTTGCTCTTTCACAAGGAGAAGGTCGGGGGAGTGGATGTTTCTCAGCTTGTTTTACCCGCAGAGAAACGGCTAGAGGTCATGGGAAGGGCACATGAAACCCCCTATGGAGGACATATGAGTGCACGGAAAACAGGGGAAAGAATACGTTACTCCTTTTATTGGGAGGGGTTGGCAAGAGACGTTAAACAATATTGTAGTGCCTGTAAAGAATGCCAGTTAAGACGACCAGCAAAAACGAGTGAGCGGACACCCATTACACCAGTGGCCAGACCAGAATTACCTTTCCAAGTCGTCAATATTGACCTGATTGGTACAATCAGTCCTCCTAGTTCTGCAGGGCACAAATATGTATTATGTTTGGTAGACCAGCATACGCGATGGGCTGAAGCCATTCCTTTACGATCCCTAACGGCTCGATCGACATGTGAAGCGTTGCTTCATATTTTTGCTAGAACAGGAATACCTTCAGTCATCAGTTCAGACAATGGGACTAATTTCACTTCCGATCTAACTAGGGAATTTGAAAGGAAATTAGGAGCTAGTCCACGTTTTTCAACTCCATATTACCCTCAAGCAAATGGATTAGTAGAAAGATTCAATAAGACCTTGAAAAATATGCTACATCATGTGATAAGGGCAGATGAAAAAGGGTGGCATAAACAACTTCCATATCTTCTATGGGCATATAGAGAGATCCCAAATAGCACCACCGGGGTAGCCCCATTTTTGTTACTTTACGGTAGGCCACCAGAAGGTCCTCTCTCAATATTAAAGTCCACTTGGACTGGAAAAGTGCATAATGCACTGTTAGATACGACTCCCATACACAAATATTTGGATGAAATGCAAGTGAGACTTGAGGAAGCTGCGGAATTAGCAAAGACGACTGCGGAAATCCAGCAGTCTCGAATGGCCCATCAATATAATTTAAGGTCATCGGTGAAAACGTTCAGGGAGGGAGAAAAAGTAATTGTACTGATCCCAGACTCCACAAACAAATTGTACGCCAGGTGGCAAGGACCAGGAACGATTATTAAACACAATGTACCCTATACATACGTCATTGAACTGGAGAACGGGAAAAGATGTCGAGTACATCAAAACAAGATTAGAAAATTTGTAGCCCCAGTGAATTCTTTAAATATAATATTTGAAGGGGAAGAAGAGTTTGGGGAAGTGGTACATATTCCGACACAGGGAGATAAACGAAACTATGAGGTAATTGATAAAATAAATGAGATAGATATGCAGCATCTAAGCGAGATACAGGCAGGGGAATTAAGGAACCTATTGGTGCATCACAACCAACTATTCAAGGGTCCAATAAGGATGGCAAGCGTTCGACCTCATAAAATAGAACTCTTAAGTGGGGCATCCAGGACCAAACCCCATAAGTATAAAATCCCTGAAGTTTATAAAGAGGAAGTCGATAGACAAATTGAGGAGTTGTGGAAATTAGGTTTAATTGAGGAAACCGATGCTGAAATCGCTTATCCTATTGTATGCGTCGGTAAGAAAGATGCTAGTATAAGAGTATGTACAGATTTTAGAGCCCTTAATAGGGTAAGCAAAGCGTCAAGCTTCCCTATGAAAAACGCTCAAGATCTAATGTTAGTCGCGGGCAAAGCCAACTGGTTGACAGTTATAGACTTGTGCAAGGGGTATCACCAAATTCCTATGGAGGAGGGCAGTAAGCATCTGACGGCATTCGCGACTCATTCGGGAGTATGGCAATGGTGCACTATGCCATATGGATTAAAAACTTCGGGAGCGACATTCCAAAATTCCATGAATGAGGCTTTAAGGAAACACAGTAAATATGCACAAGCGTATATTGACGACATAGCCATTTTCTCTGACACTTGGGAGGAACATAAAAATCACATAAGTTCCGTTTTTGAAGAACTGACCAATTTAAATTTTACGGCGAGATTAGACAAGTGCGATTTTGCAAAACACGAAGTCAAATACTTGGGTCACATCATCGGATCCGGGAAACATGCACCGGATCCAGAGAAATTAGAAGCCATTAACCAATTAAAAAGACCAATGACAAAAAAAGATGTTCGCTCAGTGTTAGGATTAATGGGTTTCTATAGATCCTACATTAAAAACTATGCCCTAATTTCGGCACCTTTGACTGAATTAACAAAAAAATCTATTCCCAATAAGGTTCCGTGGGATGAAAGAGCGGATAAGTCATTTCGGGAACTTAAACGCCAACTATGCGACGCCTCCTCACTCGCTACTCCGGATTTCACTATTCCCTTTCAGATGCATACTGATGCATCAAATTTAGCGGTTTCAGCTTGCTTATCCCAAAAGGACAACGAAGGCCATTTTAGACCGATTGGGTTCGCAAGCCAAAAGTTATCGGACACCCAACGGAACTGGTCGACGATCGAGAAGGAAGCCTATGGTGTGTTATTCGGGCTACGAAAATTCGAGCATTGGATTTTCGGATCAGAGATACATCTGTATACGGATCATAATCCCCTAAAGTACCTCTCAGTGACCACTCCGAGAAGCCCGAAGTTGACACGTTGGGCACTGGCACTTCAACAGTATAACCTCACGATCCGACATACTCCCGGAAAGGAGAATGCAAGTGCAGATGCCATCTCGAGATTAGAGATGGCATAAATCACACTGGGTCATGAGTACAAAATTGGGCTGTGCTCAAGAATAATTTTGCACACTTTACATGGTCTTGTGGAATTAGATGTTGGTGAATTAAAGTGAATTTATTCTGTATTGTATAAATATGTGTATAATATGTCTTATGAAATAAGCAATTCGAGCGTATTTCACGCTTAAGGAGGGAGGAGTGTACGATCTTCGGACAGGTGTCATGTACACAGATAGGAACGAACGCTCTTGCGTTCTGGTCTTGTGTTCTATTCCCTTCTCAACCAACATTCCTCCCCCACGGGGTGTTAGGTCGTTGGCCCCGACCCCGGGGACGAGAGGAAAGGAAGATGACAAGGAAGTTCAAGGAGACGGTGGAACGAGCGGTCTTAGAGTAGACGTGTTTTTTTTGTAAGCACCGGACGGTGCGGTGTACATATCGTAAACTTCATTTAATGTTATAAAAATAAAACGTGCATGTCCAAATTTGGTGAGCAGTGTCCCTCTGTTCTTAGCCACAACTACACATATTGTCTTGCAAAGTAGACATCGCTCGGGCCGCTCTGACAGAAAAGATGACAAGTTAATGAAAAGATGACAAGTTAATGAAAATGTTGCTATGAATAATACCATAAGCGTCATACAACAAGAAAGGTCGCTAAGGACCAAACCATAAACGGGATACAACATGGAAATTCGCTATGGACCATACCATAAACGGGATACGAAAAGTAAGTATGCTGTGGACTATACCAGTGTTCTTCCAAAATTGAGACAAAGATTGCATTTTATGTCTGGACCCTAGATGACGTCAGAAGACAACTCGATTAGGTTTTGTTTCTCACAAAGATCAAGTGATCATAATTTTATATCTTCCAGAAATTCATCAAACATCATCTTCAGGATTATTTATCCAGAAATTACCTCTACGTGGATTTTAATTTTCAGGGGAAAAAATAATAAAGTTTTAAGCTAACGCTCTTAAATGTTGGTTGATTGCGTTGAATATGACTTTCTGGTTAATATCAGCAGCATTTAAAAATTCTCCAAAATGGGGAAACATTTCTATATTTTTCTCTAGTATGAGACTATTTCGAAGAGTCAACTTCTTTTTGAAGGCGTCCATTTGTTTTGTTAGTGTAAAAATATTCATACAAGAACCTTGAAAAGAAATATTTGTTGAGAAGGTTAAATAAGTTCGCCTTATACGAAAGCTTAGCCATCCTTTCTTCATTCAACAAAAGCTCTACTAAGTCAGATATTTGGTCTCGCAGAAATTGTTTTACTTCCTTCATCAGTTCCAACAGGCATGCAAGAACTCTTCCTCTCAATAACAATCTCATTTCAGCATGGAGTAGGAGATGTTGGTGATGTGAGTCCATACTCTCACACAAGCGTCGAGTTCGTAGCTCGACTACGAGTGTCGTTAAGGATCTTCACCGCGTCATTCATAACAGAGTTTAGTTCAGTAGTAGTTTATTTGCAGCTAGATGCGATTGAAGATTAGATGGATCATTTAATGAGCGAACAAAACTTCTCAGTGCGCAACTTGTTTTATTTAAATGAAAAAGATATCAGAACTATTGCTCCAGAGCGACGACCAGTCATGCTCATAGCAACTATTAAATAGAAAAAATGAAAATATTTAACCCAAAAATTGTGTTATTCCAACTTTTTGGAAACTACGAGAAAAAGATTTAAGTAACAATAATGAACGTCATTCTAGAAGAACTTAATTTTTTTGCAATTCATTTCAAAACAAAAATAAATGAAATATTACCAAAATATATCTACATATCAACATAATCTCAAACAGATAATTTTTGTATGCAAATTTTTTCAATGAAATTAATTTTAAAAAATATAGTGAATTGCATGCTTAACGTTGCAGTAAAGCTTACCTTGAAAGTATAAAGAATCCCCAAGCATTGAATGTTGAAATCATTTTAAAGAAGGATGTATGAAAATTCCATTCTTTATTTTTCTTTTTTGCGGTGGCTATTATTAACACACAAGAAAAACACACAATTACACGCACAAAGGAAATTGGAATGACAAAATGTCCTTCACCCAATTGTTAAAATATTTCCCCAAATGTAAGAACAGAACACATATCCATTTGAATAGTCACTTGTTCATTTTACTTTTTTGATACTAGACGATCATGTTTCATGGACAGTGGCTCAATTCACAAGTCACATGATGAGAACCAAGATTATCATTTGTGAAAATAGACACTTGATGATATAATTAACGCATTCTTAAATTGTAAAATAAAATGTAGTGATGAGTTATTGTCAGAGAAAACAATCCAAATTGGAATTCGCAGGGAATTCATCCCAATAGGCTTTACTAACTAACACCAACCCACACTGATATGCGACAGTGTGTGCGAATTTCTATTTGGTTTGCGAAGCAAACCAACACCACGGGTAACGCTAAGATGGCTGTTATCCAATAGGCTACGAATTCCCAATTGGTTTGCAAAGCAAACCAAATAAGAAATTGTATCAATCACCGAGGGTTGGCGAGCAGTGGTCACACCTGAACCCACGAAAAGAATTGTCACGGGCAACACCGTGCTGGCAACTATGGGATCGTGGAAGCTGGAAAAAGAAACTTTTCCACGAGAAGGGAGCCGACAGTGACGTGTGGTAATAACTCGGGGTCAACAAGAGCAGACAAAAATGTCAAGATCTGATCAGACAGGCTAGCTGGTCTCCTGGCACTAAAACTCCAAGACGCCTAGTCCACTGGCACGAGAAATACAACACTTTTTGTACAACAACAAAGAAATTTTCTTAGGATGGATTAAAGCCCATGCGGGTCACGACGGAAACGAAGAAACAGATAGATTAGCAAAAGAGGCAACAACAATGGAATGCGTAGATGAAGGGGTGTAATGGCCCAAGAGCCATTACAGAAAGGAAACCACTAGCTGGCTACTTGATGCGTGGCAGAATGAATGGGACGAAGGGGAAACAAGCAGGACGGTGCACGATGTGTTACCAAAAGTGTCACTAAAATCAGTAAGTTGGACTAGGGAAGATACACTCTTCTTCACAGGGCACGGCCCATTCCCACTTTAAAAAACGAGGTTCAAGAAAATCAAGTCCGAAAACTGCTCCTGTGGTGATATTGGCTCTACATTACATCACAGTTTCCCCCCTTACAGCCTCATGGCATATGAGAACACCTGCCGACCACCTTAAAATTGCATGGCTCAGTAGCATTGCATGCAACAAGGGCTCGAGGGTTAAAATCATTAACATGGTGAGATTTATTGAAAATCATCAGGACTTGATTATCCTAAGAAAACGTACTCACCTCGCATGATGTAAATATATATTTATAATGTAACCTAGTATAATGATTTAATGTATGTACTGTATAGATGTAAGGATTAATAAATGTAATGTGCTCTAACATTCTGGGTAGACATGTCACCTTGGTGGCATGCTCAACTCATCCAACCACACTTATTTAAACTGGTACAGTGTCTCACAATTCTAGGCACAGGCACGGGAGTGTGTGTTGGTGTTAGTTAGTCCGACTCTGGTGCACCCCGATTTCCACCTGACACCTGGTGTTTATGACATACCGCCGGCTAACGGTTTGTGTGGAGGTGTCATTGTGAAAGAGAAGGAATGGGATTCGAGTAGAGATGTTGATGAACCAAAAATGAAGGCCAAGGACTCGAGCGACAGAAGCCACAAAGGAAGTTGGTGGACGTGATAGTTCTCGACAGTAATATGGGGAAATCAAACCCCGGGGAAACAAATATACAAACTGTGAGAAGAGAAACTTACTGTTTCTTCATGAACAATTGTGTAGTGATCGTTTGTTGTACAGCCGTAAAAAAAAAAAAAAAAAAAAAAAAAGACTCACCCAATCGCAATTGTACAATTTACATCACAGAACAAAACTGAAGGTTGCAATAGTTCGGGATTAATGTTTTCTACAAATATCAATACTTAAAATTTGCTTAAGTGGCCGTCGTCATATTAAATTGGGTGTTCGCTCCGATAATTTCAATACGAACCCCCATCTTTTATCACAAATTTGGATTCCACACACAATTTCAGGCGGATTTGATGAAAAAATAATGAAAAAGTCTTAAAATTGACCGAGAAAATCCATAAAATCCATTTAGGGAGCGTATAAGAGTTCAACTCCTCAGTAGAAAGGGATTCCGATCAGATAGCCCGATTCCGTGAGTATGCGTCGCTTTCAACGACTGTTTGAGGAAGGTTTGTTAGAGTTTGACACGGGTAGATAGGTAGATAGAGTGTCATTGTGTCCAATAAGTGCATTGTTGAACTCCTAAACAACAGTAATATAAGTAGGTTGTTAATTATGCTTAAGAAATATCTGAATTATGAAGCTAAATTATTCCTAGCAAAGCGTGATAAAATACCCTTCATACAAAATCTTTACAATAAATCCTTTAATTTTATTTATAGTCATAATAATAAGTATTGATATGATGTGTAGTGGCCGTCGTGGTCAATGATATGTTGCAGGCGCCGTGGCATGGACTCCATTAGGCTGGCGACAAAGTCAGAATCCATTCTGATCGATCTGTTGGCAGACGTCCATAGATGAGCAACTGTTGCTATGCCGTTAAAATCTATGTCGGATTTCCACCTCGCCCATACATTTTCGATGGGATTCAGAAAGGCTAAATTACTGGGCCAGTCCAGAATCCGGTATCCTGCGCCTCAAACCACCTTTTAACTGCTCGACAAGTGTGGATCGGGCTGTTGTCCTGAATCCTCCCTTGTGGGAAAAACAAATAATATGCTAGAGAGGGATTTAATTATAAAGGTGACATCACTAGTTGCCTAACGTGGTTTGTGGTGGTTAATGTGTATTGGGTTGTTTATCCCGGCCTCCTAAAACAAAATACAATCAAATTGTAGACATACGGCTCGAAACTCTGGGTATCAGTGGCACGCAATTAGGGAAATACTGTATGACAGAATTGGCCAATGGCTAAATAATTGGTAAATGATCCTAAATGGGTGGCTAAAATATACAACAAACTCGTATGTGTATTACCTGCTGGAAAATGAAACAGCCATCCGAAAATGGTTTTCCAGGACGTCCGGGATCATCACATGCTCCAGTATATCATAATACGAGCTTGCATTCAATTGGCTATTTATCCGGTGAATAGTTCCAATGCCTTGTCCAGATAATTAATAAACGAGTTTAGGATCACTAAAAAAAGGGTTTTTATGGAAGACAAAATACTTTGTATTAAAACGAAGTATCAGCCTTGTGGAAGAAAGTAATGGAAAAAAAAAGATTTACTAAGACAACGAAATTATGAATATGAATTTCTGGTAGTTCCTTAAAGTTGGACAAAACCGGGTAGGCGAATAAAACCGGGACCCCGCAGTTTTGGTTAGATAATTACTGTCATCTGTCGGATAACGCATGACTAGTTGCAGATAGCCGCCATGTTATTTGGAGTTGAATTAAAGGCAGAGTAGATTCTGTGTTTGTCAATAACAATGTTTTAAAAAATTCGAGTAAAAAAGGTTTGATTTTTTTATACCTATTTTATTCTGTAGTTTCTAATTGTTTGAAGATCTATTTTAGGTAAGTACAACATCTGATCACACCTCTTTCAGATATTATTTAAATTATTGAACCACATTTTACTTCATGTTTGAAATATGCTAAGCCTTCTTTTATGATTAATGGCGTTAGACAGGATCAGGTAGAAATTGGAACTCTTAGAGAACAGGAAAAAAAAACAGAAATAAAAACTTAAAGCAGAAATTGTTTAAGGACCCTAAGCAAAAAACGTGTCAAAAAATTGAAGAAAAAGTATTTCAGCATTAAAACCGATTCATCGGCATCAGTTAAAGACGACGTGGAATGTGACGAAGCCTATATCTTTTGTAATGAATTCTACAGGGTCAAAATCTCTGGAAGGTTGGATACACTGTCTGAACTGTGAAGGATGGGCGCATGAAATCTCTAGAAAAACAGAGGGACATGATCAAAATTTTATATGTGATTTCTGTTCTTTGAACTTCTTACAAATCTGATCAATTAACTTAATTTAATATAATTCCAAACACATTAAATTATAAATTACTTATGTTCCGAGAGTTTTAAACCCATGTATGTTCCTCAGTGTAGGATGGCCTTTATTGTTATATATAAATATTTCAGCAGTAAAACAATAACGTGTTTTAATTATTCCTATATATGCAAGGTTTTATTCTATCAGGTCTGATAAAACCGGGACCTTGCATACTTGCAAAAAATTAACTATTTACCCTCCAAAATATACTAGTTCTTTCACATTGAAAATTATTTATTTTTGGAACTAAAGAACTGATTTATCATTTAAAAAGAACTTGAAGCAATTTTATTCACGTAGGTGCTTATGGAAAAAAAACCCCACATTTTTGGACCCTGTTTTGTCCAACTTTCCCCTACGTTTTTTTTTAGGTCTAGTCGAGAATGGGGAATTGGAGCATTTTAGCCAATTCCTTGACGAGAAACTATCAGTTTTTGGTGGCCACATTTCAGTAATTGCTGAAAAAGCATCTTATTCCATCTCGATGGCAGATTGCAAATAGAAAGCATATTAAATACTTAACAACGGAAAGCTGTTATATTTCAAAAGAGAAATTTCACTAGCTGAAAAGATACGCAATCCTCGTGCAGATCGGTAAACATTTGTTTCTCGCCAAGGCCGAAACGCGCCAATTCCCCTTTTCTCACTGAGGTCGCATACAGAATTACGAAATAAGCGGATCCAGGGTAAGACATCCCAGTGCATGGATGTAAATGTCGGAAGGAAGAAAACCATATATGATGCGAAATACCAGAAAACCTTTCATCTAATGTATTTCAATGTATGTGTTCACTACTTATTTCTTGATCCATTTTCCAGACACAGACTCATTATTAATTCACTTCCATTGCATTCCACTCTCAGAGAAATGTGTGAATAAACCTCAAAATCAATTGCTTCTGCAACTTTTCCGAGCTGTGTGATTGCGGTTTTACATACGTTTAGCTCTTTTAAGCTAACCTTCAAAAAGATCGTCTCATGCACGGTTTTTCAAGCTTTACGATTAATCATTTGACTACGACCTAGTTCGTGTAGTATAACATACTTGCAAAATGTGTAATGAAATCCATGATTTTACGTATATTAGAATTCATATTTTTATGTACATTGGAATTCAATATGTATATGGAAATCCAATATGGGTATATTGGAATTCATTTTTCTTATTTTTTAATAATATCAACGTGTTGTTGAAAACGTCAAAAAGTTCTTTGAAGTTAAAGAGTATGACAAAGAGGTAAAGCTGATTGGTTGTTTGGGGGTGGTGTCGTCGCCCCAAAACGGTAGAATGAAAATAGTACGATCGTACATAAAGAGAAGACATCCAACAGCTTAGAAAATAAGTAATTTTTTTCCAAGAACAGTACGAAAAATATACAGTATTTACATCATTACATTAACATTATTACACCAATACATAAAAGAATGTATCATCAAAGTCCAGCACTGTGACCAAACCTCACGTGCTGCTTCTGTCTCTTTACCGTCGTCGCAAATCGTCTCACCGCAGTCTAAAATAAACCAACGGTAAAATTCAAAAAACAATCAGAGATCATCTGTACGAACACCACCTGCAGAGGTTGTTCTATTTCATGCTTCTTCTCAAGAAGTTGTAAAGCGCGCGAAAAAAGATGAGCATCTGGCGGTAGAAAATAACCAATCAAAATATATTAGGCATTCCGATGGAAAAATGGAGTACTTGCTCTGCAAGACCCTGTGACCCTTCCTAAGGGTCAAGAACAACGGAGTTTCTCAGGATATCAAAGGAGTTTTATGGTGTAATATTAGGGGCAATATTAGTAAAAAAATACTTTAGAAATGTGTTTGAATATGCCAAAATCCACCATCCATGTTGTCAAACTTTCTGATACGGATATGATGGTAAACGTATACACTTTCTTAAGATATACCTTTACACAAAGGGATGCGATTGGTGCACAAGAAATTGAAAGGAAAACAACTGTTGTATAACTACATTACATTCTTGAATATGAATAAGATGTTATTGGATGTATGGACAAAATCATAATAATTTCAGACAGCGTGATGTTGCAATAAAAGTTAAAGGATATGAATTTAAGGAGTTATTATCACATTGTTTCGAAAGATTAGAAATAATAAACCTCACAAATTTATCTCGTTTTCATGTTTGAACCTGATGCTTAAGATCGACTCTTAAATGAATTGGAGATTTATGTGTTAAGTTGTGTTGTCCGAATTAGAAAACAATCTGATACCCTCGATTCTCATTCAATATTCAATACGTATACAAAACCAATTAAACAGCTATGAGAAAAAAAATTTAAAAATAAGCAAAGAACTTGTCACATTTTCTACTGTAAAAGATAAGAAGGTTTTTTAAATTTAGGATTAATAAGATAGTCTGATAAAAACTATATTTTGATGCTTGGTTTCGATAAATGGTGAAAATGAAGAGGATTATCATTCTGGGATAATGAAAATAAGAAAACGTTTGACTGAGTGAAAAGTAATGTGGAGTTCGGAAAAATTATTAAATCAATCTCTCTCTCATTCTATATCAAAAATTAATAAAAATACTCAACCTACTTATAATATTGTGATTAGTTATAACTCTAACATCCGTTTGAAAGACATACTATGTGTCAATGGTGTTCCGGATGAAATGGTGTAATGACAGAAATAGTTGCGTAAATAACAAGAACTTTGGATTTCACCACTACAACATGTAGTTCGGAAAAACAATAAAATCAATCATTCTATATATGAAAAATTAATAAAAAAAAACACAACCTACTTATAATGTTGTGATTAGTTATAACTCCAGTATTCGTTTGAAAGACGTGCTATGTGTCAATGGTGTTCTGGATGAAATGGTGTAATGACAAAAATAGTAGCGTAAAGAACAAGATCTTTGGGTTTCACCACTACAACATTGATTCTAATATCCTACAGCTTAGCAGATATTTACAGCAAAGTTAAAGATCTTTTTGGACAAAATGGCTTCGGCAGATGGTCTCTGATCTTCCAAGCTTTCTAAATCACTTTCAGCTGAAAACCAAATGTCGATGGATTCTTTAGTATTCTCAAAGGGGATTGAGATTTATGAGATCGTAATATCATTGTAATGTCAAATGAAAAGGGTTTATTTCAAGTGCCCCGAACTTTATGATCGATGTCATGTCAAATGGAGTGCTTAAAGAGTACTTCTAGTGTTAGTTATGGACAGTTGATCACTTGAAAGAAGTTTTATGATATCCAATTAAGGAATTCTTGAATATGTCTGCTTTGTGCCGGCTTGATCAGAGAAGCCGCGTTTAGAGGGCTACAGTGGTCAGTTCTAACCTAAAAAATAGGATGGGATTAAAAACTAAAAAATTTCTTTTGAATAGAATGTTGACTCTTGTAGCAATTTGATCCTCTAATGGTTGTCAAGGCGAGATATCTCTCGTCATTGATAAAAAACATTAGCATATTTAGATGGATAAAATATCTCGTCATTAGAATAAAATTAACAGTTCTTATTCTAGCAATATCTTGATGATAAGCAACATCTTGATAACTCGTAATCAGCAAAATCGTTCAGATGTCGATGGGCGATGTATGTCGGCGAAACCACTTGGAGGATAAAAATTCGAATTTAAGCGAATTACTTGCGATTTTTAAAATTGATCAGCTAATTAGATCTTAGGTTTACACTAGTGCGTGCAAATCTATTTGTAAGAAAACAATAGAAATATCACGAGTTGCTACACTAATATTATACGTGATCAATACTGCTAAACTTAGCATACCCTTTTCACAATTTTACTGTGATAAAGATGTAAAAATTATAATTGTTATATTTTCCGCAATAGATTGGAGATCCGTCGTGGCTTGATGAGTTTGCCCATTGAACTTACAACCTGTGAGTTGTAGGCGGTGAAAGTTGGATTCCTTTCATATGTGATTCCTCCGTGTGTAATCTTCTCTTTTATGTGTCAGTAAAACCTTTATTGTATATGTTTATCTATTCCTTGATATTATATGCCTTGTGTCTGGGACAAATATGAGACTTGCACCATAAAAAAACTCCAACCAAACACACTAGATTGAAACTTTATAATAATAAATAATAATTTGTCAAGAATAAAGAACAAAGATTAATAAGTATAATAATTTGTGCGATATAATTTTTTAAAATTTAGACAATAGCTGCTTTCTTTCAACGATTACTGTGATCTATAAAATTACTCTGCCACACTATCTTTGTAACAAGCAGATGAAAGACAGCCATCTCTCAGCATTTTTACGACATGCCTGGAAAAGCACATCTCTTAATCTCATCAAAATTTATAAACAGCACTCTTCTAGAGCCAATCGCTTCTCCTCTCGCGATCTGATAACCGACATTCCGAACGATAGATCGAGAGGGGAAGAAAATAACAGCCAAGGAATCCTCCGCTCCTACACCCGTGAGCTGCAGATGATCGAACACCGCGATGAACGAAAAGAAGGAAAACTGCGATTTAGAGGCTCATCTGCATGAAGAAGACAAGGTCGAGCTGCCGGGAAACTCCAAACCGGTTGACTCACTCGACGTCACAGGAGTAAAGCCCCTCCGCGATTCTGCCAGCTGTGATCACGGGAATAATAACGGCGAAAGTGCATCCGAGAACAATCGGCATCTGGATTCGGTTTTGGAATACACGAACAGGATTCGGGCGTTCGTTGGATTCGAGGGCGACGATTCGGTGGAGCTTCCGCCACCTCCTCTGCCGAAGCCTTTGGTCATCGACAACGCAGGCGGTGCCGTCGATCAAGCTTTGATCGCTGAAGATATTGACGCGGAATACAGTTCTGTAAGGAATCCAGAAGCCAGTTTGTCTTCAGCGCCTGACATTGTACAGAATCGGAGTTTTCATACCGATAAACCTGGCTGCATTGGTAAATCCAACAACGAATCCAACGATGATGGATCTAATCCGATAGGGAATTCAGACCCCGGTTTGTGTGTACCAACTGATGCTCTTGATCGAAACACCAGTACCAACGAATCAGATTGCATTGATAACAACAATGATGAATCTAACACGATAGGGAACCCAGACGCCGATTTGTGTGCGTCAATTGATACTCTTTATGACCAAAATAACAAAACAAACGAATCTGATTGTGTTGGTGGGGAATCTAACACAAATAATCCAGACGAAAATTTGCCAGTGCCAGTTGGCTCTGTAAATTGCGAATCCGGGCTGTTGGAAAACATGGATAGTGGATTTATAGATGAAATGCCCACGGCAGCACTTTTAAAGAATTCAATTGACAACGTTGAGGAAAGAGAAGGGTTTTCAGACCCTGTTACTGCTCAGTTACAAAATAATACCAGTGAACAATCAATAACCCCTGCAGTGGTAGGTAACGGATGTACTGAAGATACAAACAACAGTAAGAATAAAAAAGATGATGATAAATCTGCTGAAAGTGCTTCCAATGAGTTGTCACCAAGCAATAGCGACTTGGAAAGGGCTGGTAAAAAAATTAAACATTATAATCTTCAAGAGGAGACGAATTATCAAGAACCTCATGATACAAAAGGGAATCTTGAAACCGATATTCAGAATAATGGAATGAAAATTCTGGACTCCCAAGAGAAAATGAAAGGGATTGAAAATACTGGATTTGAGGATGATATCCCGCCATCTTCAAGTGATGAAACAAATGAAAATAAACGTACGGACGATGTAGAACTACATTCCAGTTCATCTAATCCAATATGTGATGACAATGGTACCACTTCTGATAACCGAACAGAAAATGAGCTTCTCAATGATACCATTTCTGGTAAAACCGCAGAAATCTTTTTGTTTGATCCAGAATATGTAGAAGAGCTTCAAAAGGAATCTCTACCGACGGAAGACGAAGCAAAACCAATACCTGATATGGCTCTCTTGAGAAGGCTGAGCACGGATGTTGTCAACAAGGTGCTGGACGATGCCGGAAATCAAATTCGAGAGATTCTCGACGAGCGGAAGAGATCGACCATGGAATTAAACGAATTGGTATCGAACGCAGAAGAGCTAATTAGTCATACATTTTCTAAAGGAAGTACCACGGAATGTGTTCAAAACAACCTCGATACAACAGATATGGAAACGGGCATCGACAAAACTGAGATTGGGAACCTTTCCGCTTACGAGAAAAATTCCAAACAGTTCTCAAACAGTAATAAGAATGAGATACAACTTAAAAACGTGCTAGCAAAAACGTACGATTTTCACGACTTCGAGAAAAAAATCGAGAGTGAAATGAACAAGTTTGATCCACGGTATGACGTGGATCCGGATACTATATGCGGAATAGGTAGCTTCAGGCCAAAATGGATCCAGCCTTTTGCTACGGCAAGGTCGTACCTAATTCTTTACTCAATAGTCGGAATGCTGAGTGGATGTTATTACACTTACCTAATAGGAACAATTTCTACCCTAGAGAAGCGTTTTGCATTCAAGAGCAAAATAAGCGGGACTATCATGATGGTGGATGAGATAACTCCTTTATTCCTAGGCGTCTTAATAGGCTACTTCGGGGGCAAGACCCATAGGCCACGCATGGTGGGACTTGGTATGCTCCTCTCGGCTATTTGTTGTTTTGTGTCAGCCCTGCCGTACTTCATCTATGGTCCTGCCACGCACTTGAATATTCTGAACGTGAGGAATGAGACCAATTTAGGAATATGCGATGGAGAAGTCCGACAGGAGAACTGTGATTCGGATGACAGGCCTCCGACATTGGCTGCCATTCTTTTCCTGATGCTTGGGAGCTTCTTGAAAGGCTTCGGGAACTTGGCTTACTATGCAATCGGATTGGCGTACATGGACGATAATGCGAAAAAGAAAAACACTCCGATGTATTTCGGTAAGTTTGATTTTTGTCTTGATGTAAATGTTACATAACACACAACTAAGCCTCCATTACTAAATGACTATAATTGGTGCTTAATCTTCCTGGTGAGTGTCTCGATGTCATATCACAGGGAAGATTAACTGGCATTTTTGGAAAGGCAAAAAGATTAGATGATTAATTCCGTGGTAATGAGAAATAAATTATCATATTGTATTATGTTTGAAAGAAAGTATGCCTCTATCAAAGTGTTCATAATTTTTATTTTTGACCTAAAAGTCCAATAGGCTGTTCTGTAAAATTTAACTTACTGTCAGTTAATGAGTTTATTCTTTAAGCCGACGATATCTCTTCAAGACAAACACCAGGAGGGTTTGTCATTTGAAAAACTTACCAGATCTTGATGGTCGATGTATCTCGTCTTTAGAAAAACACAAACCAGATATTGAAATGGTAATCGTAAAGAAATATGCGATATATTTACGACCCAATATATCTTTATTAGAAAAATTCGTCAAATTTTGATGAACGAGATGTCTTGTCAAAACCACTTGGAGCGTTAAATACTTCCAAGTATGGACGCTGTTACCACAAAATTCTTAAAGTGATGTAATTTCTATTTCGTACTTTCCTTATATCTGTGATAACTGCGATATAGAAAGTTTTCGAAAAGTCGAGTTCTTCTTTAGTAAATTTTTGCATCCACATATTGCCAATAATCTTTTAATATTTTGTTTTAAAAGCTTTATTGAATGCATTGATATATCGCACCCAGAAATTGTTTATAGTTTGTGTTATTACTATCATTTTGTTTTCTGTAAATTTAAGAAATTTTGTAATATTTTTTCTACGTTATAATGTATTTCTGTCCATCAATGATGTGCTCTATGTACTGTCCGTTTTAGAATGTGAAATGTTTTATATGTATAGTGTATTGCTTCGGCTTTCCCTAATCCCTGAAATCTTCTGTTAGGCGGACTATATAGTTGATAGCCACAGGTGTGATATAGTGTCCGCCTACGCCGTCCAGTCCAATTCCAATAACACTCAACGCATGGACAGTGGTTTTAATCCTAATCCTTTTCCAATAATACTTGCGAACCCATTTGTGATTCTGGTTTCAGTTTACTGGCATTTTGCAGCAATTTGTTTTCATTTTTAATAAGGTAGGTAGATATTTTTTTATTAATGTCACACTGGAGCAACAACGGGCTATTGAGGACGGTCCAATCCCAAAGGGAACGAATGGAGTAAAACACCACGAAATTTTAAACCACGGTCGTTTTTGAATAATAAATCATACTTAGTACTTGCGATAATTATTTAAATGGTTCTCTATTATTCATCTTTATTTCCAGTTTTATGTTTAGGGTTCCAAATGCATGTCTGAATGCTGTTTTTTTGGCTCTAAGCAAATTACGGCCACTATCACGGTTCTTTTCACAAACCAAAAATCCCTTACGTGGATTGTCTCTTCAGACTGGTCCTATGAGAAAAAAAAATAATATATTTTCTAAGGAGGTTATGCTGTTTAAGCCAAAAGTATAAATATCTATCGTAAAACATTTGTTTTGAAAATTAATATTATCTCCATACTTATTTTTAGATATGTTTAAAATATAATTTTAGTTTAGTATATTTTTATGTTATGCCCTACCACTGACCTCTTAGAACTTCTGCACTAAAAGTGGAGGACTAAAGGCTATTTGGGATGTGGCACTCAGTGGTTAAACCCTCGCTATTCCTAACAGAGACACTCCTACAGGGACAATAGACAAACTGGGATTCATACTAGAGACCTATTGTGTGTCACACAAACCAGAGGGTATAATTCAGAAACAGGAAATTTTATGAAACGATAGATGAAGAAGCTACAATGTTCGATGCTTCAATTAATCTGCAAACACTGCAGCTTTATAAATTTAAAATATTTGTGCATAATTATGCATTTTGAATTTTTGATTTTTAGTACTATAATTTTAATTAGTGTATTTATCTATTTTAACAATTTATAGGTTCCGAGTTGAAAATATAAAAATAATCTTTTTTTTTGGCTCTCACAAATAAAATTATTACATGTTTAAATTTTAAAGGTTCTTTCAAATATATAAATGAAAATCAATTTACTAAAGTAACTTGAAATAAATATGTATGTACAAAAGAGACATAATTTATCAAAATAAGAGTTTTAGATAGTATGGTGTTTGAAAAAAAGTTAGTAGAGTCCACATTCTCTTGAACCGAATCGAATTTAAAAGCGTACTCATGTCAAAACGGATCTTACAATGCAGATCGATATCTGCACGACAAGATCCGTTTACTCTTTTAGTTATAAGATGCATCAGATACTCAGGATAAGGCGTTTTAAATTATTTAAATTTTATTCGTGAGGTGGAAAATACATTGACATCGGTGTTTTATCAGTCAAATAAAAGACGACAAGGACAGAAAAACTGATTTTACAACATTAATTTATTTATGAAATGCAGGCACGGAGTGATAGATATGTGTGTGGTAGGTATTAAGTAACGTAAGTGTTAAGTAACGGTATTGTATTTAAGCGAAGTCGCATTGGATCAACTCAACGAGCTGTTGGTGACGGTCCGGGATCAAACCCAAATGAAAAGAGACGAGGAGAACAACATATAATTTTGGACCACGGTCAAATGACGAGGTCGCACCTAAGCTGGTACCTCAATCTCCAAACTTCCACATCACGCCAACGTGAGGATATTTGAAAACACGGCCGGTTTTATGTACACCAACCCCCGTCTACACGACTGCCTTTGGTTGGATGCGAACTCGCAATCCTCCAGTTGCTAATCCGTTGGTTTTACATCCGGGCTACCTCGACCCACTTTATGATTGAAAAAAATAAACATTGGAACATACAATAGAAATCTGGCATACAGATAGATTATGACTTCCAAAATCAAGCACAATAAGGAGGTCAGAGTAGATATCCTCTCCAGAGAGGCCCATGCAGTTCAAGATGTGCTCAGCAGTGACCGGCTGTGCAAGACACTTGGTACATGTGGCGAAAACCTTTTCACCCTCATTGAACGAAAGACTTTTGAGATGACCACTGGCTAGACGAGGGAGCACATACTTGGAGTCACTGTCACAAGCAAGGGACAGCATCAGTCCAGGCTTTTTATTCGTATACCAATGGTGAACAGGAGGCTCCAGACACCTCGTCATTTAATGAGATTTTCTCAGGGAAAAGAGTTTCAGGTAAGTGAGTGCAGAGGAAGAGGCTGTTGGAAGTCCTCAGCTTTCCCAAGCGAGCTTGCCTACCATTTCGTTGCCTTGAATGTCTACATGGGAAGGAATCCTTTACAAGTGGACCTCGTGGTGCAACGAAAGCTGCTTCAGCTTATGTATGATAGAAATACTGATCTTGAAGCCCACAAGTGTCCAGTTGCAGAGGTATTGGAGAGAGCTGCGGCGATCAGATAGAATCCAAAGTTCACCAAAGTTTTTTTGTGGTTAATATAGCCTCAAGTCCGAGATCAATAGCTATTAATTCGTTTCTAAAATCTGAACATGAGTCTGGGTTACGGCGGCAAGCGGACAGTTTATTATGAGGAGTTTCTATATAAATGCCATTACCTGCATGACCATTTATTTTGCTGCCATCAGTATAAATCTAAATGGCATTTTTAGGAATACGGTAAGTGACTTCCAGGGCCAATTGCCGGATATGCTTGATGACCATATGTTGCTTGTCGATATAGGAGGCTAGGTTGAAATGGAAACTAACCCCAGGAAGTCCGTCTGAGGAATCCAAGCAACGATGCAACGAATGAGGCTCCAAATTTATTTCTATTTGGCAGTGACAAGGAGGCAACTTGGCTGATGAGACTGTTTTTCTTTAACCTCTGATTGTTGCTCCAGTTATTGAAATACACTGAAGTTGCATTATGATGAGCATAACTAGAAAGTTTGTTATAATATTTGGCAAGGCCTGCCTGTCTTCTTTACTGAAGATGCTGTAGGTCAGCCTCAAAAAGAACAATATTTGAGGGATAGTTTTTTCTCAACCCAGTGATTATTCGCGCAGCACTAAACTATACTCGTTCGAGTTTCTTCCAAATTAGAGGCAGAAGCACAACAATAGATGGGAGATCCAAATTCAAGGATGGGTCTTATGATCGCTATATATGTGGTTCTGAGGGTGACGGCGTCAGCATCCCAGTCCCTACCCGAGATATATTTAAAAGTGTTTATAAGTTTTCTGTATTTCAAAATAATGGACTCAATATGTCTGTTACCAATGCACTCAGAGTTCAGAAACAATCCAAATAGTTTGGGTATTTCTCCTACGAGAGCCTTTGGTTGACCATTTTCAGTATCGGCTGACACTTGTACATGTGTTTATTAGTAGTACAGAAAGTGACAGTTGACTTAGTAGGATTGAAACTCAGCTTTAGATCGTTCGAAAAGTTTGAAAGGGTCGAAAGGGAGTCTTTAACTTTTCCTCGATTGTACCTATAACAGTACCCGAGCACCAAAGTGCTATATCGTCTGCAAAAATGCCAACTTTTACGCCGTTGGTAGAAGTTCTCTCAATTCCAGCCAGATAAAGAGTGAAAAGAGTAGGGTTGAGGGCTGATCTCTGTGGGACACCCTGGCTAAGCCCAAAGGAACTTGAGTAGGATTTATTTACTTTTACCCTGATAGATCTATGCCTCAAGAAATCTGAGATCCAAGTTAAGGCGTTTACTCTGATGTTAAAAGAGTCATGCAGTTTCAAAATAAATTTATGTTTACTTCGGGACATTGACTCCAAAAATATTAATGTAATAACTCTAAATTTAAAATCGTTACGTTTATCTTCGATATTAATGTCAGCTTTGTCACTTGAAACAAATTTTTAAGTCGAGAAAATCTGTTGTATTAATATATAATTTGGTTTTAACTAAAGAAAGATCATCTGGATATAGATAATTTCCAAATATTAGAAAAGTTACTATTATTAAAAATAATTAAATCAATATCTCTATAGGCAGAATTTATTTGAAGGTGAAATTTTTTTTCAAAAAAAAAAAAAAGAAAAAATAAATTAGCAAGAATGGAAGAAAAATTAGAACCTTGAGGTATACCCTTAATTTGAGTACATACGTATATGTTCACCATTAAAAAATAAAATTATTAAAAATACAATAATTAACCAAAAACAGGCATTCCTCAAAATCCCTATAAATTAAGTTTTTAAAATCATAATAATAGTTTAAAACATCGCTCAATTTGCCCAGTGGTATGCTGGTAAATAGGTCTTTAAAATCATAGGTCTGAATATCCTTAATAATATTATATATTATCCACAAAATTCAAAACCTTATTATTATCACAGGTGATCCAAGTAAAACCTTCTCTTCAATTTTTTGTTGTCTTGGTCAAGTTCCAACCTGATGACACCATGAACCACCAAAACTTTCATTTTCGAAAATTTCTTTATTTAGTCCCCTGTTCGTTTACGCTTGCAAACCCTAGGTTTATACAGAAAATACTATTTGATTTGCTTCGCAAACCAATACTCCTTTCCCAAATCCCATTTGGTTTGCTTTGCATACCAACATTACTTTCGCAGAGTGAATCTCCTGGACGGCGAAACTATCTTCAAAATTCGTATAATCCTGATTTGACTTTTCGGTCCATGAAGTCACACCAAGGGCTTCGCACCCTGCGCGCTTAAGCTCGCCGAACACCGGGTATTGCTACGCAATCTCATTTGGTTTGCTTTGCAAACCAACACTCCTTTCTCAGATCATTCCTTTCATTTCTCATTCATTCCTTTCATACAGATTTAATTTCTCAGATCAACATTCCTTTATCAGAATCAATCTCCAGCGACGGCGAAACTATCTTAATAATACGGTCTATGACGTCACAGCGAGGGCTTTGCCCCCTGCTCGCTCACGATCCAATATATATATATATATATATATATATATATATATACAGGGTGGTCCCGAATTCATGGTACAAACTTTAATGGTAGGTACAGGACATTGTAACAATGATTTATTGTATAGGAATGTATAGTCGCAAGTGACGCGGTGAGGCGAAAACAGGGGAAATAACGGCCGAAAGGAAAAACAAAGATTTTATTGAAAGCGTTGTTGACAAGTGTCATGTTTACAGTAATTGTTCAAAATTGCGTCCACCAGTATCGATACATGCTTGACAGCGTCGGTGGAGCGATTGGCGTACACGTTAAAAGATGCCTGGTATTTCACGCACACCTGCAGCAGCTACAGATAAGCGAGCGACGAGATCCTCATCTGAGTCAACTGGAGTCTCATAAACAAGATGCTTTAGATGTCCCCATAAAAAGTAATCGAGGCTCGATAAATCGGGAGATCGGGGTGGCCAAGGGACTGGTCCACCACGCCCAATCCATCGAGTACCAAACGTGGCATTCAGGTAATTCCGTACATCAATGCTGAAGTGTGCTGGCGCCCCATCGTGCTGAAACCACATGCGGTTACGAATGGCGATCGGAACATCATGCAGCAGTTGTGGTAACACTTCTTTCAGAAAAATAAGATAGCTTCCGCCAGTGAGCCGCGTGGGTAGTAAGTATGGGCCAATCAAAAAGTCGTTCACAATACCAGCCCACACATTAATACTGAAACGTTGTTGAAACGCATGTCGACGCGTTGCATGTGGATTATCGGTTGCCCACACATCGGAATTGTGCGCATTAAAGACACCCTCGCGTGAAAATGTCGCTTCATCTGTAAATAGCACATAATCTACGAAATCCGGCTGCAACGCACATTGCTGCATCACCCACAGGCAGAAGTTCACGCGGCGAGGATAATCTGCCGGATTCAATGCTTGTACTTTCTGAAAATGGAAGGGGTGTAAGCGATTTTCGTTTAACACTCTGCATACAGTCTGATGACTCACACCTACGTCACGCGCAACAGTTCTTGTGCTTGACTCGGGTCTATCAGCCACAATGTTCAAGATGCTTTCTTCCAGCCTTGGAGTGCGTACAGCTCTTACTCGACCAGCGCCATGTCTGTTACAACGATGTAACCGTTGAAAAATTCTATGATCCGGCATTCGTCGATCAGGATACTCCGCGCGATACATTCGTAACGCAGCTCTGCCGTTACCATTTGCACGGCCGTACATGTAATGCATGTCTGCCTTTTCTGCATACGTAAAGTCACCCATCGTCTACGGCAGCACAATTGTGAATGGCGCTTTTCCCTACTGCGATGCATCATGTTCAACAGCGGCTAGACATCTACTGCCCTCTACCGGCAATGATACCAACCGATCACTCCATTTCTCTTTCCTTTTATTTCCCCTGTTTACGCCTCACCGCGTCACTTGCGACTATACATTCCTATACAATAAATCATTGTTACAATGTCCTGTACCTACCATTAAAGTTTGTACCATGAATTCGGGACCACCCTGTATATATATATATATATATATATATATATATATATATATATATATATATATATATATATATATATATATGTATATAATTTAAAAAAAACCCGAGAAAATTAAAAATTTTAAGGAAACATTCGAAAATGAAAGTGTTAGTGGATCAGGGCATCAACAGGGAGGTTTGAGTTCGTTTTCGTCTTCTTTTTGTATTGTTTTGCTCTGTGTGTTTGCTTTTTAATGATGTTTGGGGAATATATGAGCAATGTTTTACCGTATCCCTGCTCGTGCGTAGAAAACACCATTTTGTGTTGCGTGGGTCAGGTCTCTCCCTGATAACGCACTGATCCACCAACACTCATTTCCGAAAATTTCCATTTTTTATTTAAAATTTTGTTTTGTTTTTGAAATTATAGTGTCAACCTTATTATGCCTGCAGCTTCAGCGCCCTTGCATGATTAGTTTTCACTTCAATTTTTGGTTGGTTGCACCAGATATGTTGTTATGTTATGTTTCTATTGCAAATCAACATTCCCATTACCATTGTTTAAAGATGCCGAAATAAAATGATGCCATATAATGTAACGCATGCAACGAGTCATTCTGTTCTGGAATGGTAGATTTATTTACACAAATATTTAACGGTATTTAGTGGAGAAGTTTTAATTAGCCAATTTCATCCTGACTTTAGAAAATCTAAATGAAAAAGGAGGTATAAAATGACACATTAGTTGATTCATATGTACAATGAAGGAAATCAACCAATGTCCTATATATTATTTCTCCTTAATAATACACATTTCCTCAATGTGTTTTGTATAGATTTCTTTCTTAAAGATCTATACAAGTTTGTGAATGACGAGATCAAAATCTGGTCCGTTTTCCTCTAATGACGAGATACTATCTCGTCCATCAAGTTTCGGTTCATGGTTGAAAGTGTGTAAAATGCTACCTTACCTACTTTAATAATTGACATGATTGAATTACTTATTACATTATTTCTGGTTTCAATGTTCTAATACTTTTATTTTGCAGCTACTGCAATGTCTCTTCGACTTGTTGGGCCTTTATTGGGATTTTTACTGTCTTCGGCATGTCTTAAATTTAACGAAAATCCTTTTGGTATGTATCTTTTATACTTATTCGATGTAATTTTATAAAACGAGCGACTATTTAACAAGCTAAACCAAACACTTTTACTAGCGTTTAATGAAGTACTAAGCATATTTTCTATGGTGTTTAGTGTAATTGCATTTAGAGTGTAATTTCGATTGAAGACACGCTTTTGTGAAAAATCGGACTGCATAATTACTATCTGATACTGGGCATTCTGTCGATTATCTGCATTTAAGAGAATAGTTAAACTTATAATAATGGAAATCTTCTAATTTCCATCCTTGATCAAACAACAGAGTTGGTCCATAAGATGTGGTTAGTCCTTTCGGCTCTTAAATTTTTTCTTGGTATGTCAAGTTATCATGGAGTCCTCTTCTTCAATTGGGGACAATTCCTTTGCCCTTTCAAATTAAAGTCATAACAGATATACGTTGGGATTATATGGTGCAAGGGCCATATTAGGCCATGTTGCACAAACTAAAACAACAACGAGGAAAAGTAGAAGGGTAATTTAGGGTAAAACAGAAGGGAGTACAGATAACCCGTTTTTTTTACAGATTTGTGAAGAGTTTTCTTGCTATCATGGAATCCTCTTCTGCAATTGATGAACCATTTCGCTTCCCGGACCAAATTAAGATGATCAAAGATATGGAAAGAGTCCCCAAGTTTTCATATAGTCCTTGTTTACAAGCGGAGGAAAATTTATTTTCCCGGAGCAATTAAGGTTGTTACAGATATATGAATAGTCTGTTATCACGGAGTTCTCATATTCAATTGGGGAAAATATCTCTTTCATTATAGATATGGGAAGGAACTCATATAGGAGGGTCTAAGGTCATTATAGATATGGGAAGAGTCCCCAAGTCATCATGAAGTCCTCCATCGATTGGGGGACAATTCTTCTGCCCAGATCAATTAAGGTCATTATAGATATCAGAGGGGAGTCTACAAGTTATATATATCATGTAGTCTAGCGAATACCAATTTAGTTACAAAAACAAAACCGAATCAACAAATTTGTCATCTGTGATGCAACAAACATAATTCAGGAATTATTCAGCTCTTGTAATCTTGCGTTCTTTTGTCCTGCATAACTATCATGACGGATTAACTAAGCAAAATACGGCGGTTTCTTGTACCTGTGTTTCAAGAGTATGTGATTTTTGAGATTTTATTGCCTATTTTATTGCTTTCAGATGATCCTGGATATGGACCCGAAGATCCTCGTTGGATAGGTGGATGGTGGATGGGTTTCTTACTACAAGGATTCTTGCTACTTATCTTTTCTGTCCCAATATCTCTATTTCCTAGGAAATTACCTGGATACACAAATCCTTTAGAGAAGTCTGAAAGCACAGAACAAATTCCCAGTTTTTCAGGTCAGTAGCATCAATTTATAGCCAGGTAAATTTTCACACCTATTAATTTTTAAGACAAAATGTCTCTGCAATTGATAAAATAATTTCGTGTATTCAAGCATCCTATGGGTGTGTGGCCTCCATTCTCTATCAGACTATAGGATGCCCTGTAAGATTACATTTCCACAACCTATTAATATATTTATCATACTAGAAGTTTTTAAGACAAATATAGGCTATGCTTTTTTAAGGCATTCTTTGCAACTCAATGCTTTATCCCTAAATGTGTAAGTTACTCTATGCATCAGTGCATTTGGTTTAAAATTCAATAAATGAAATGTTTTAAACTCTGAGTTTAATAAAGTTTATAGAGAAAGCATAACATAATTTAGAATTTTAATAAAATATTTAATAATTTCTTTTATGAATATTTGGAATTTTAAAATCACTTTCCTTCAAAAATATACCTTGGTAATACTTGGTGGTGTATTGTTGGTTGTAGTAAAATGTTTTAAAACTTTATTAAAATATTTTGAAAGTTTAACAAAACATGTCATCATTTATCTAATGTATGTTTGTGTGAATGTTTAATATTTTCAAAAATCTTTATTCGAAAAATATATCTTGTTGATAATACCCGTGTTTTATTAATTTATATTGAATGATAGTATTAAATTTTATTTGAGTTTAAATAAATTTGCTCATTTATTTTGATTGAAATAAACTAGACTTTTTTTAGAATGATAAATCAAGTTCTTATTGCGTACAAATTTACCAAATGGCTAAATACCTCTAACCTGTATATTATTTTCGAATTGAAAGTAGATAAAAACAGGAAACAAAAATATAATGCTACATCTCATCAAGAAGGTAAATCATCTAATCTTACAATTTTTTAATATCTTATTATTTATTTAAAGTTGAAAATTTAGCGTTTTGAAAGCAAAATATTAGTTTATAACTTCAAGGTAACTATGTTTGTAATTTTGAAACTAAAACTATGTTTCTGGGAAAGAAACAATCTTGTCATGAATTATTTAAAGGAAACAGATGACAATGGACATAAAAAAACCGAGCCTAAAAGCTCATAAGATACATTTGAATACGATTTGAAGCTGTCAAAAAGTATATAATCCTCTTTATATCCATTTAGGCTTGCTTGTTGCTCTGAAAAGATTGGGAAAGAATCCTCTTTATGTGTTTCTTGTTTTGAATACTATTGTGCTCGTCTTCGGTAGTTTTGGCCATTATATAATGCTTCCCAAATACATGGAAAACCAGTTTCGTTTGTCAGCATCGGACGCCAGCTTACTTTCAGGTGAGTTAATCCAAAACAATAAGTTGCAAAAACGTAATCGCAGTCGTGTTCCGAAGGTTAAACAATATTCAAGGTCACCAAACAGAAGCTTATGCGAGGTTCATAAATCGTTTCCCACTAATTTTTCTAGATTTTTGTTTAGGATGTTTGACGTTATCCAACGTTTCTATTTCAAATGCTTCGAAAACTATTACGTAATGGGTTTAAAGAAAAGATAAGGTCTTATGATACTCGTCACGATAGCCAGCATGGTGTTGTCAACGAATTTAGAATTCTAAGATGGATTGTGAATGGTGAAATACAGAGAGAATATTTATGTCTCCTTTAAACCTCCAAGAAGTTTCGACGAGGTATCTCGTACATCATGATCTGACCAATTTCTATTATGACCACCAGATATCTCGCCTACGAGAAAGCCTATTGAATTCCGAATGAAAATATATTTTTTTCAATGATAACGATATTATGATCTGATTAATTTTGCTAATGACGAGATATGTCATCAAGACAACCTCCAGGGTTGAACCAAAAGTTTATACCTTTTAAGTAACTCACTGAAAAAACGTCTCTTGAAGGCGAAAAAGGTATCAAACATAAACACTTATCCCCACGATACTCTTCGGACTTAAAGACCAACGAACGTATTCACAAGTCTGAGTTATATTGCGGATCAACGATGCGATCTTAAGCATGCGCAGTACTATCTTTTTGCGAAAGAAGCGGGGTATACTTTAAACAAAACAAAATGGACGACACACTTCATTCTGTGTTAAAGTACAGTATTCTTGCGACGACGCGCATTCAACTGAACTTATATGAATCGGATGAAGAATGTGATAACCTTTTCTATAAAATAAATATTCCCAGATGCGTTCTGGCTCGCCAGAGTAGAACCTAATGAGAGAGCGAACGGTAGACTATAACCAGATGCAAATCGTGGAACAAAAGTTATTTTGTCGATTTATTACAAATAAAAGAAAATTGACAATGCAAGTTACTTCGCTTTATACCAATACACATCCATACCGACAGGTACAAAGATAATAGGATAGCACTGATTTTTCAAGGCATTGTGAACAAGTCTTTCTTGCATAGTTTAGGTTTCAATGCAAATACAATTTGAAATTAAATAAATTTGAATTTCCAAACAAAATTAAAATGTAGTATGTATTCTATTAAAATCACACTTTTGAATCATTTCTGCCATCGAAGTACGTGTTTAACTAGTATGAATGCACATTGGGCGTTTTAACAAATGAAAATAATATGACTGTGATCCCGAGGAGACGGTAGTAGCCAATCACCAGCGAGCGTACCATTTTAATCCGTGCATCACTTCACCCACCGTTAGACAATACGGTTCTTGATAATCCGCGGTTAAACTGACCCGAGGATAAAATGATCTTCAGGTTAACTCGAGACTTGTGAATATGGCCGCTAGTGTCTTGAACTTGATCTTTAAAAAAAAAACCTTGCTTTCCGATTAATATCCAGACCACACACTTCAGTTTCCGTGTGACTTCCACATCACAACGTGCTTTACACAATATTGGTGAATATATTGTGTGGTTACACGTATACAGGTTAAAATTACTACAACAGGATAACATTTTGAAAATAAGAACGTAAATTTTGGAATTGACACACTTGCACTCTTGAAATTCCGCACTTCGTACTTGATAAATTTTGATGTTGATTATTTACCTATCACCTGATAACTTACCTGGCAATTTTTAATATACAATATATGTAACAAAAAAAATCGACGCTCCAAGAAGGTGTTGTGCCGGGCTCGATCAACTTGGAGCTGACTTGGGACGTAAAAATTTTAGTGACGAGTCCCATCTCCAACTGTGTCTTGACGAAGATCGCAGACTTGTTTGGAGACGTCCAGGCCAGCGTTTGGATCCAGTCCTTACTATCGCACGTCCCACATGCCCACAACAGGGTTTTTTGGTCTTTGGTGCAATGTTTTTTAATAGCTGGATCCCATTTGGTAGTCATTTCTGGCACATTTAGGCACTGGCACGTCGACGACATTCTACGACCGGTTGTGTTACCGTTCTTTTGTGACGCCCCGGCCTCACACCGCACGTGTAGCTATGAACTGTCTGCAAACTTTCCCAATACTTCCTTGGCCAGCTATATCTCCTGATCTCTCTCTCTTCCTCATACAGAACATTTGGGACGTTATGGGAAGGCCCGGAGGACACCTTCCGGGAACTTTTTCAGTCTATGACACGTCGGGTGACAGCTTGTGTCCAAGCCAGAGGTGGACCAAAGCCCTATTGATTTCCTCCTTTCGAAACGCCAGAGCTCTAAAATAAATCATTCAATTGTTCTGAAATTTTAAGCGTTTGTTTTTCGATGTATGTTCTTAACATCCATCAATTTTTTATCGCAATCGGACCATACCTTCTTGGTGAGTCGATTTTTGTTCGTCTCTCTCTCTCTCTCTCTATATATATATATTATTAAAATTTAAGAGAGAGTATAGTTTACATGATATACACTCATTGTGTTACCGTTCCTTTTGCGACACCCTGGACTTACTTTTTAACAAGAAAGCCCGGCCGCACACCGCACGTGTAGATATGAACTGTTTTCAAACTTTCCCAATACTTTCTTGGCCAGCTAGGTCTCATGATTTGTCTTTCTCTCTCTATCTATCTCTTATAGGGCATATTAGGAACGTTATGGGTGGGCCCGCAGGACACTTTCTGGGAACGTTTTCAGTCTATGCCACGCCGGGTGACAGCTTGTATCGAAGCCAGAGGTGGACCAACGCCTTATTGACATCCTCCCTTAGTAACGGCAAAAATCTAAAAAAAATCCTTCAACTCTTCTGAAATTTTAAGCGTTGGTTTTTCGATGTATGTTCTTCACATTCATCAACTTTTACACACTCTTACAACTCCTTCTTGGTGCGTGATATATCTATATTAGGGTGTCCCTTATTTTTCAAAGTTTTTATTTTCTAACGCAAAGGTTCTAGTTTCGTTCATTTGACCCTAAAACACTCGAAAATAAAATTTTACCTTATTTGGAGCACTGCAACCCGTGCCGACTTGCATGGAAACATGTTCGCACAAGTTGCGTCGCAGGTGCCGCGCGTGCGCCGTGCTTGCTCGGTCAGTTAATGCGGGTTTTCCTAGCAGACTGGTTCCAGAGCAGTTAAATGCGTCATACGCCACGTACTGCCACCAGAATTTAGTTAACCAAATTTAAGTTTAGTTTAATTCAAATAACTGATCAGGTGACTGACTGTTACAGTTGATTCGCTTCTTAGGAAAACATAAACACGCAGCGATGCTATAAGTTGTGAATTCCTGTTGGATCGGTAACTGGTAATTTGTAATTAACGTCGTACTAGAGCAATACAAAGGGCTATTGACGTCTGTCCGGGATCAATCCCTTAAGAGAATGACTCGAGGACAACTCCTCGTAATTTTGAACCACGGTCAGATGACGAAGCAACACCTGAGCTGCCACCCCACTCTCCAAACTTCCACACCAACCCAACGTGGCGACGTTCAGCCACGACAGTTTTAAGGTGCACCAGCCGCCTCTGCACCATACCCTTACAAACATCCATGCCCGGACCCGGATTCAAACCAGGAACCTTCCGATCTAGAGGCTAACACCTTAGCCGCTATACCGGTAGAAGAATTCGATACTTTGAACTTGAATATCTTCGCGCTGCGCTTCTACCCTGACTATGAAAAACCGGGCTTTACTCTCGGCTTGTCGGGTAATTAACGCGCATTGTTTAATGTTTTGAAGATGTCAATGGAACTCAGAAGCAGTAAAAAACCCCTTTTTCTTGGTTGGTGAGACTAGTAACTGAGAAAGGTTAGAGCGGAATCCATAAAATCCGATTTTCAGCATAAAGTGCCCGATTACTGTAGCGAACTTACTAAGAGAAAGTTAACATGATTTTGGGAAGATATACGTTTGTTCCATCGAAGGAAGATATGTCTGTATCTTTATACGATGATAGTTTTGTTTGATCTGTTATTTTAAATTATGTTAATTTTCTTGTGATACCAATTTCTCTTATTGTTTTATTAAAATCAATGAGAGATTTCGTATCCATCAAGAGCAAAAATTTGTTTTCGCGTTAAAAATTCGACAGCAGCTTCCTCCAAGAAAACGTATCTCCGTGGGAAGAAAATGCAGCCTTTGTGGAAGCTAAAAATAGGATTTTTAACTTAAAAGCAGTAAATGACGCAGCTGAAAGAGTTGTTAAGCTATTGCAGGCCTTCCATGGTTTAAATACCGCAGAAGAAGAACAGAAACAGTTCTTATTAAGAGCTGTGTGCAAGAACACAGCTCTTAATAATAACAGCTCTTAAGATGTATCCAGAATGTAAAAAAGAGACCTTAAAACAAAAGTATCCTGAATAATTATGTGTAACTTTATTTTTTAATAATTAAGGACATTACTCTTAACATTGTCTTTTAATCAATATTTACCTAAGATATGCATAGTTACGATGACCTAGCGCTACATATTAAGATCTGTTCAAAAACGTCTATTTCCATAAACATTGGGGCCCTGTCGGCACGGGTTAACATTAACGCAGGATATATATATATATATATATATATATATATATATATATATATATATATATATATATATATATATATATATATATATATTTCTGTGTGTTTATTGTATTAAAATTTATACCTTTGTACATGTATGATTAATGGGTATTGTTTTTCTAGGACCACCTGGCCTTGCAGCAGTCATGATATCTACGATGGTTGGAGGCTATTTGATATGGAAATTTAGACCCACTCCGAGAATTCTGACAGCTGGACTGTTAACAGTAGAAGTAATAGCAGGATTAGGATTCCTTATCTTGATGATTCCTCAATGCGAACGAGTCCAAATGACGAATTTCGGACTCACAGATGGAGGGTAAAATAAAAATTTCAAACCATAGCGCTACGTTAACCCTCTGAGTGGTTTGGACAAGATATCTCGTCCATAAAAATCTGGAAAATTTTCCTAATGACGAGATATTTTGTCATAAAGATAATGCCGATTGTTTTTATGGTGACAAGATCAAGATTTCGCTAGTTTTGATAGTGACCAGATACCTCGTAGAGACAACCAAAAGGAAATTATGAAATTATTATTAAAAAATTTTCAGATATAAATATTTTAATGTTAATTAATTGTGGTGATTTAAAGGAAAAAAGAAGGGTAATGAGGTATTTCGTCCATCAATATCGGATACGGAAATTTCGTGACTGGAAAAAAATTGTCTTATTCCGATTCATTCCCTCAGGATCTGAAAATAACTTTTAGTTTAGCAATACTAAAACCTTTGAAGCAGCTTTTAAAGTCTCGAGTCGTGGCGTCAAATGTACTCACGTTGTCATGGTGTGGATGTTTGGAGAGTTTGGAACGGCCAGGGCAGGTATTCATCTGACCAAATTTCAAAATTACGAGGTGTTGTCCTAAGATCTTTCTCTCCCTGATAGCACTTTGTGTTACTCCAGTGCGACTTGAATTTGACTACCTAGCCACCCAAAGTTTATCGCAGTAAAATCTGTAGATCTTGTTCCTTGTGCATTCATAGCCTAAATTTTCCTTTTATAAGCATTTTTGTTTTAACAAAAATTTATATGTACAGATTACTTTCTAAGACTTTCTTTTTCATCTGTGAAACCGTATATAGAATATATCATGAAAGGTATCCGTTTCTTTCTATGGCTGTTTTCCTGTGAGGAAACTCTGAAGTGATGAGTGTGAAATAATGGGGGATATGGCACACATCCTCTGAAGTGTGCCAACCGTCGCCTCTGTGTGAAAATAGCAATTTATTCATCCATGGATAATTATCTTCTGCAATTACCAAGGAGATTACCCACGTCCTCTAAATAGTGGCACCGACTGACACCTTTAGATGAAAATGGTAATCCATCCAGCGATGGATCCTTATGTTTTGAAGTTAACAATATGAAATTACCATGGTGACTACCCATGTCTTGTAAATTGCGCCACCAACTGCCACCTCTATCTGAAAATGGTAATCAATCCATCTACGGATGATAATGTTCTGAAGTGAACAGTCTGGAATCACCACGATTACCCTTGTCCTCTAAATTAAGGCACAGACTAGGTGCTACGTCCCTATTTTAACGAAATTCATCATAAAGAATAATATATTTGCGCTATATTTTGATTTTACACAGCATATACGTAATTGTAAAAGCTGGCATGAAGTAATTTGTGGAAAAAGCCTCCGACAGTGATTGATTATCGTTCATAGGAGACTCTGGCTAAATAAATAATTCTATGACAGAAAGTTGTGAAAGGTCTCGTTCGGTTTGGCACATGAAATGCCCATGAATACTTAAAACCGTTGACTGTATTGATCAATCAAACTTCCTTTGTCCTATCACTTAGTGGAGTATGTATATCATGGAAATTATACTCTTAAATTTCAAAACCCAACAGAAACTGAAAAACATTAATGATAGCTTCACCTTTCTCCCTTTTAAAAAAATGTTTTAGATGTGAATATGTGATATTAATGATTGAAAATTCATTTTAAGTTTTCTTACTTCTTTCGGTTCACTTTAAGCAAATACTCACCTTGATATAATGGATGATACATGATGTTGAGTATGTTCTAACGTCAGTGAAAACTGTTTGCTGTTATTTTATCGTACTTTATTCCTCGTCCCTTAATTCAAGAAAAATACTGTAGTTACAAGGGGATATTAATTAATATGCTTATTTTTACGATAGAAGTTTCGAGAATATTTTGATAACGTAAGATGAATGAAACTCACACATTGACAAAACATAACCTGTGTAATGTTCAACGAAGCTATAAAAATGGAGTATATGTGGTATTTTGTCGCATAGTTAATAACCATCCTGGTGGCTATTTCGACGAAGAATCTGTCATTAACAAAACTGACGAAATCTTGTTTAAATGCCTCGTCATTAGAAAAGTAAAAATTGTAACTAAAAATTATTATTTTTTTATTGATTATTGCTTTTAAATATGTGATTAATAATCACTAAAAAAATTGGTTACGTAAAATGAATAATAAGAATTGGGTTTTTCCTTACGGATCTCCCTTAAGAAACACTGAAAAACAATTATGTTTACTATTTTTAGGTTGATTTTGGACAATGTCTGTAACGTCAACTGCAATTGCACTACAGCAACGTTTACTCCTGTCTGCGGGCCTGATGGGAAAACGACTTACTTTTCACCGTGCTACGCTGGTTGTAGCGAAGGGACGAACAAGGTAAGTGGACTTGCAGTTGACTAAATGCTACTGTAAGATATTTTTCTCTACCGAACACGTTTCGGGAAAAATTTAGTAAAATGAAAGATGTTAACGCATTGTCTGAATTTGTATTCACAAATTCTTTCATCTTCATGTTGAAAACAGAAAAAATACATACAGCGGTTTTTGAAATTAACATGGATTCTTTTAAAAATCGAATAATAAAATGTGTCCTCTAATACATATACACTACCCTACAATAATGGACCAGAGCCAACGGATTTGCATAAAATCCGACACTTGTTTGGGGGTGTTTTGCGGGGTATGGCCAGGGACCTTTGCATGTTGTTCCTGGTCAATTGAACGCCGACGCCTACATGAACATTTTGGACAGTCGGGTTCTTCTATGCACTGGCAATTTTATGGAATGGACGAATGTTACTTCCAGGACGACAACGCTCTATGTCATGTTGAAGCCTCTGTCAAGCAGTGGTGTCGATATACGGATGTAAAACGTCTTTCCCGGACTGCTGAGAGACCCAACCTAAACCCCATTGAACATTTGTGGGTCGCGTTATAGCGACGCTTACGGACCAGGGAACCACATCCAAAATCTACAGCTGAACTGGGGACATTCTTGCAGCAGGAATGGACACAAATACCCATAGCTGTGTATCAAAACTTGTTGAAGGTATGCCCAGAAGGGTTGCTAGTGTAATTGCAGCACGTGGGGGCCATCCCCCTATTTAAAGCAAGTATTTTTTCTCTTATACTATCGAATCTTGCTGTCCGGTCCATTATTGTAGGGTAGTGTAACTGAAATTGAAAGTACTTCAATAAATGTGTTAAAAACAGATCCATCCCATTTGCTGAACCCTAGTTGTGTCTTGATGAGGCATTTTGTCATTAGTAAATTGACCTTTATATTGAACGAAATCTCCATCAATTGTCCTCTTACATGCAGCTGAGGAATTAGATGTCTATGCGTCATAGGGACTCTCAGAAGACAATAATAGCATTGAAAAGAGAGATGCATCTCTTGGGCAGAATGAAGAATCAGTCACTACTCCTATCAGTTAGTGATAGACACTTTAATATCTTGGAACGGTCGTGCTTTGCGCAATAAAATCCTGCTACTGAAATTGAAAATTTTGGATTGTTATGGAAAATGGCGATTTGTAGAATCAAATGACTGACATTCGTGCTTCTCTTTCTTGAGACGTCTGTTTCTTTGCATTTTGAAGGGGCGCGATAGCTCGGTTGGAAGAGTAGCGGATTAGATACCGGAGGTTTGCGGGTTCGAAGCTAGATCCAACCAAAGACCGTGGTGTACATGTAGGATGGTGCATGTTAAATCCATGGTGGCTTAAAAAGTCCTCAAGTTGGAGTGATGTGGAAGTTTGGAGAGTGAATTTCCATTTCGGGTATCTCTCTTCGGCATTGATCCCTGGCAGTCGCCAATGGACACTTGTGTTTTTCCAGGGATACTTTGATGCCTTTATCTACCATTGCATTTGGACATGTTTTGACACTGAACAAATGAATACTCTCATCAGATTAGATGATCCATTAAATTATATTTCTTATCGTTCTTGAATAATAAGTACTTTTTTCAAGAGAGAGAATGATAGAGAGTTATTTTCACCTACCTTTTTTATTGACCTCGTTGAAACCAACTTACCTGAACGACTGCTACTTCTTTTTATTGTAAAACCCTGTAAATTTACGTTTCGTACCAGTGCGGAATCGACAACACTGTGATTCAGATAATCACCCAAATGTCCTCGGAAGATCGAGTTTTTTTTATGCCACTATGTCAGTTGTAATCTTCTTAAATACTCGCTAAGCACTTGATAGGAAAAGAATTACCCTAAAAAATATTTCCTATAGTTTAACTTCTCTTTTGTACGAAGTAATTAAGCTCAAAGATCAAAAGTTAACCTTCGCGTTTCGAACGGGTCCGCTGATCGTCGGTCCTGAAACTTGGTAGGAATCCATTGTGAAGTTAAGTTACAATGTTTCATTTCAATAATACGGAAGAGTGTGAGTTTGACAAAAGATCTCCGTTCACGCATGTGAAGACTTAAAGCCTCTTTGTTGAGGCCTCGCATCGGGTGTTAGGTTTCGCCATTTTGCTTGATGGCTTTTATCAGAGATGTCTGAAGGTGGTATGTGAAGGACACCATGGCATGCAAAGTTTCCGGCCTGATGAAACCTATTTCTATACCACAGTTATGTTTAATGGGACTGTATTCAAGGTGATAAAATTCGAATACACAAATAAAAGTCGATTTTGTAAATATTCTTTTGCTTCTGCGGATACGGAAAGGATGGATACTGCTTGAAGTTCCAATCAATATAATTTAAAATATAATAATTATCGACTTACGATTACTAAGCTTTTTCTGTTAGATCTAAATTTCTTTGATTCTTTATGAATATTTATATTTTGCTATCCGAGGGGCTTATTTAATCCGTTGCAGGAGGGATTTTTCAAAAACTCGATTTAAAAGAAATGTTGTTTGAGAACTCCTGTAATGAAGATAGATTTTATAAGTCATTATTTCATATATACAAAACTAAATTTATTTGAAACGTTGCATTTGTTTAAATCTGAAAACTCACCAAAGACAGGTTTCTTAAGGTCAGATATGTTTACGTACTTTCATAGGTTATATAACCTTCAACCTGAATGTACAAAGATATACTAACCTGTGATTATCCAACAACCATGTGCGAACAAAATCAAGATCTATACCTTGATCACATAACAAACTTAGCAATATATTATAACATGCAGATTATATTTGTAGATATTATTATCTGTATATTCGTAGATTCTATAATCTGTATGCAGTGCAAGTTGTAAATCTATTCAACAACCCGTGATTGATACAACGTAAACAGAGATAAAAATTAAGATATCTTCCTTGTACACTTAACACAATTATGTAGTAAGCTAATTATATAACCTGATTGATTCTGTATATTGTACAATTATTCAACGACACATGATTGATACAAAGACCAACGGTTACATTACATATCAAGCTAAAATGCCCATTATTTAATTAGACTGTAGTATTGCTGGCGTTTACAGAAAATTTGTTAAAGAGAACAAATACTTCAATTTGAATTATTTGATGCATCGTGGAATATTTATCATTTAAATCATGCAAAAACTTTCAACACAGGATTGATATGTAACGTCCTTTGTGTTATTTATGTCTTTGTTTCCAGAACTTATAACTTCTGAAAACAACTAGTTTTTCAAAATTTTGTAACATATATATGAACCTCAAGAGAGAAATAAATTAATATTTTTGCTTCGAATATATGTATTAATTGAAAAATAAAATTTTAGTATACAAAGGAAAAAATAAAAAATGAGTAGTATTAAAGAGAAGTATAGTATGCAAAAAAAGATGATAGTATATAAGGGTTTCACAAAAGCTTGTAAAATGTTAACGTATTTCTAAAACTAATCATTTTATCATCCTTGTTAAATTTATGTGTGATTGTGAGGATGTTACTTCAAGTTAAAAAGATTTTCTAATAGTTTATTTAATCAAAACGATAAATGGTTGTTTTTGAATTGCATTTTATAAGTATAAGATTATGTTTACAATCTTGTGAAAGTATTTAAATTTATGAAATATAGCCGTTGTAAATTCTCTACTAACAAATATATCATTTTCAAATAGTTTTGTATCGGTATGTATTACGTACATTTCTCGTAAATTTATAGTTGAAGTTATTATAAAAATGCTTGCGTATAAAATACCGAAGATATTATCTGACAAAAATTGAATACTTTTTATTAGATATGTAACTAACTTGTAATGTAACAAAATATAATGCTTTTTTATAGGTTTTATTGATAATAATAAATTTTAATATTTTATGAATTAGTATTAAACTTATTTCAATAATAGCAAGAATCCCAGTGGTTATTATTTTCAAGCCTATTTCTTTTCTTACTACTCTAAGAATAATATTCATTAAAACCCCATGAACAGGTAAACATGCGTCATGCTTCAAACAATTTTGCTTATAAATAAGAGTATTGTTACCCTATTTAGAATTAGCAAAAATAAAGTTTGGAAAAGAGAAATGACTTTTTGAAAGATATAAATTATATATACAGCTCCTTTTATTTGTATCCATATGATGAAATGTGTCAAAATCATCTTAAACTTCAAAGAAATACCGAACTAATAACAGAAAATTAATATCAAGCAATCAATTTCAAAATATATATCAATGTTAGAAAATTTCTCGCCGCACGAATATTAATGTTAAGGGACAGTTTTTACATTATTAGAAAAATTCATAAAGTAACATATAAAAGGAATATTTAGGTTATGGTACTTTTGACTTGTTCTAACAATAATCTGTTATTAAAAATTAATTACCTTCGTAAAATATTTAGAATTCTCAAAAAAAAAAAAAAAAAAAAAAAAGATCAAATTCTTTTATTCCCAACAATTTATATAACATCTTGGTTTTTATAGGAAGTGTCAAATTCTATTTTTTGTATTAATAAATCGTTTTAAATGAAACATACGGAAATCAACTCTCCTGGTGACTGTCTCCAAAGAGGTGTCTCGTCAATATCAAAACTGACCAGATCTTGATGGACGAGATATCTCGTAAAGAGACGAAAATTCACCAGATCTTAATCTTGTCAGTATAGAAAAATCATCAATATCTTGATGATTAGCAAAATTGAGAAGATCTTTATTGACAATGTATTTCGTCGTATGCAAAATTGGTCAGACCTTGATGAACGAGTTATCTTATCATAAACAAAATTAGTCAGATCTTGATAGACGAAATATTTTGCCCTTAACAAAATTAGTCAGATCTTTATGGATGAGATATCTCATCGAAACCTCTTGGAGGGTTAAGACTTTCTAAAACCATTATTTTATTATTCTTTATAAAAAAACATTATTTTATGGCTCATTGGATGACAAGTAAATGCATGTTTACGCTGTGGATTGAAATTCATTAATCTATGATGACATTAATATATGATAAAAAAATAATATCGTAATATATTCTTTTAAAGCTGAAAAGAGAATACACATTTAACTAGCGTTTCTATACGGAATATTTCTTACATAAACAATGTTTTTCACACACCTGCAGATTTTTAAGAACACAATAAGAATACATGAAACTGACTTTGCTTGCAATTAAGTTATATGTATTGTCACATTAAAATTTTTACCTTCTAAGGTCTACGAATATATTAAATACTTAATATACACACCTAGCGACAAAGCAAAGAATATCAATGTTCTACGTAACAACTTGTAAATTTTATTGATTAAATGTTTTTATATAAATATATAATTACCATTTTGTCTTCATCAGAGTTCTTCCTTGAAGAGAGTGGGTTACTACAGATTAGACAGCGCGAAGAAATATACTAAGTAGTAAATTCTTTCATATTTGGAAAGTACTATACAATTTAACATTTTGCTTTTTGTCCGACATCTCGGAATTGATAATGTTCAGCGGTTCTCTTTCGGCTGTTAGTGCCTGTTGTGCCTCTATGCCCAAGATTCTCAACTTCTGATCTTCTGTCAGTCTGATGATTTGGTGTTCCCCGATTCTTTGGTACCCGCTCCTGGCTCTGGTTCTAGCCTTCCTCTTGGAAGGGAAGCAGTTACTGATCACTGAGACCATCGACAGCAAGACGGTCGTCACAGTCATGGTGTAAGTCACGATATTAAACATGGAGGTGAAGCCCATGCAGTCGTCCTTGAAGTCAGATGGAACCATTCCCTTGCAATCGCAAATTTGGCAAGTGGCGTTAGGGTTGCTGAACATCATGTACTGTTTGAGTCTCGGCACCAGAAAGGCCTGGCAGCTGCAAGACCCTCTGCGGACTCCTTTGTACTCGACTCTGGACATCAGATCCGACGAGGTCATCGTGGCGTCTGAGCAGTAGCAAATGCACATATGAGGGTATTCAAAGTCGTCGTATTCAAACATTAACCAACCGATGCGACATATCAGAAGTCCAGCAGTGACAACCACCAAAAACGGGAGGAAATTCATTTTTCACTGTGTTTAGCTTATTGATGAAAGAAGGCCACACCAGCTGTTATTGTCTGTTAAGTTCTGGGCCTCGTATCTGCGAGGAAACACTAATTTTGTCTAGGAGCAACAGTTCCGTAGTAGTCTGTGGTTTGCTGAGGGAATTTTCTCTTATCGATCTGACCTGCTCTGTCACTTGTACATTGCTCTGTTCCTGATCTGAGTTGCTTGAACAAACACTGATAGTTAAGTTAATCGAATCAGAAGCGATGCGTCAATACTGGATGGAGTTTGGTTAAGAAATGGGTAGCTTTCAGATTACAGCAGAGTGGTGTTTAATAGATAAGATTGGTTTGACTTTGCTGGTTTTACACAGAACTAATGCTGCGTGTTCGTTGTGATGGATTTGGTACTTGACAACATGTTTCTATGGATATGTATCATAAGAAATGGTATTTTCGCTGGTTTATTTACAAAATGGTTATTGTGTGAATTATAACATTCTGATATGATCTATTTTTTAACCAAATTTGTCATCAAAACACACAGAAAAATAAATTTCATACATAAGAATCTACATACGTAAGTGACTTATACATACTGAGACTTCTAATGTGTTCCAATGCCTTAATCATTAAAATTAACTAGGTTAAGGTCAAAATATTAAACATCAATTGAGTATAAAAAACCAGATTGCACTTCATTGGTTATGCAACATATATTTTACACCAGTTTTCAATTGATAGGAAAGAAGTATTTTTCAATGTAAACATAAATAAAACAAAACATAAAGTAAAACATAAAATTAAAAAAATAAAAAATAAAAAAAAAATAGGGAAGAAAACAATACTTAGAAAACAAATTTGATTGATTACCTTTTTACCACGTTTAAAGCTAATTTTTAATCCTTCACGTGGGATATTATTGTTTTCCTATTGTTATTGACACTTGCTATCAATGGCAATATTCTTTCTGCTATCACTGGAATAGTTATGGAATGCAGTGTGCGTGTGTAATGTAATACAAATACATACTAACATTTTAAAATATATGTTTGAGAATTCATAAACACAGGATAATCCTTTCGACAAGATATCTCGTCCGTCAAGTTTCGACCAGTTTTTCTAATGACGGTATATCTCGTCACCAAGATATCGTCGATTTTTGAGAATAGTGAAATCAATATCTTGTCTGTTTACCACTAATGTCATCTAGAAATTGCATTCGAGTAATGTTATAATTTGAGCCACAGATTAAGAGACATTACCAGAAACGCTATAAATGTAAATGGTAAGTCTTTATACCTACTTGAATATATATTCGAATCATAACAACTTTGAATCTACCATCGTTCAAAAGTTGCTTCATGCTATCATTGGATGTGAATAATTTTATGACTTTTGGCTGGACAAAGATTCACTACGTTTGCTCCTCCATTAAACTGACGCTCTTTTATTTTCGAAAAATGGCTTTTCAGACAAACACTCTTATGCATATAGTTCAATGAAAATTGCAATATAATATTTTAAAATTATTGTGAGACACTAAATCAATCGGTTAACATTTAAAGCATGGAAGAAAATAAAATTGTATTTACAGTTAGTCAAATTACAGTACATTTGAGTGAGTGAATATGAAATCCGTTATAGACCCAAGTGGTATTGACAAAATATATCGTCCATCAAGATGTGATAAATTTTACTAATGGCGAGATATTTTTATGGGGACGTGATCAAAAGCTGGTTATTTTTTTTGTAATGCTTGTGACTGTGTTTTCTTCTAATGACGAGATACCTCGTCTGTAAGGATCTGGACATTTTTATAATGAATAGATACCTCGTCAACCGCCAGGAAGGTTGATAATGGAATTATCTCCCAGACAGCAGAGAGTGCTTAAAACTGCGACGTACATCGCAGAACAAAGTCTTAACAGAATAATTATTTCTTAATTTTATCTAAATTTTGGCCGATTTTTTTTTAAATCATAAGTTACGAAGCTTTTAAGTGCAAAGCACGCTCCACCTTTTTCTTCTTTTCCAGCTACGGAACAACCTCCGTACACCGCCCAAATAACCACATTTTATAAATAACTCATCTTCTATGTCAATGACAAAATATTTAACTTCAAAAGTTATCGACAAAATTGCAAATTCTGAAAGTTTGCCTTGGTTTTAAATAAAGTAAATGATTTTTGATGTTTTATTGTAAATATGTAATACATATTTAGCCGATAACTGTGTTTGACGTCTGTTTTTGATTTTACTGCAGTTTTCGAAATTCGGACAAATTGCCTGCAGAACAATTGCAATTGCTTGGAGTTGTGTTGCAGAACAATGAATAAAATTCTGTACCTGGGATTTATTTTAATGTACACTGAATATAATTCTGCACCTGGGGCTATTATCTATGATAAATTGAAATATTTATAGAACAGTAGATTTTTGGTAAATTATGCATTTTATATACCTATCATAGTTATGTTTACATTATAAAAAAATTAAACCCTGTACTTCTCATTTAGTCTTATTCAAACTGCTCGTGTGTTTCGAACTCCATTAATGAGCAATTTGTCACCGAAGGCTACTGCATTATTGAAGGATGCTGGTCCCAGACGCTTGCGTTCGTAATCACATTGCCTATCCTTCAAATGTTTGTCAGTCTTCTAAGAGTATCACACACATTGATACTTTTAAGGTAAGGTGGTTACATGTATTTCTAGATTATTATGACAATATTGTTTTCCAATAGTTGTTAACAATTGCTGTCAATGGCTATATTCTTTCTGCTATCACTAGAACAGTTATAGGTTACATCTACTGTCTACGTTTAAAGCGGTGGCAACGGACTTGGCATATTTTTAGGCACACTTCTAAAGTCTCCAAGGAAAGAATTATTTCAAAAATATTTTTATTTTTAAAACGGAAAGTAATAAGTTTTAGAAACATAAATTTTGAACTCTTAAAAAAATACCTTGATCAAACGGCAGTTTAAACAGATTTTGAAAGAACTTTCTAGAATATTTAAAATGAAAATATAAACTTTCCACTTGCCGAGTTTACCGTAAAAATTGCAATAACAGTGATGGGTTGCCTTAACCTGCCATAACTCGCAACTATAAGTGTGCCAAAAAAGCGCCAAGGCCGTTGCCACCGCTATAAACGTTGACTGCAGATGTACAAGTTAAAGAATGCAATGTGTGTAGCTTAATAGAAATACAAACTAACACTTAAAAATATATCTACGAGAATTCATAAACATTGGATGATTCATCTTTAAACTGTCTACATTTAAATAGAATGCCAATCTAGTCACTTGGACCAGCAATCTACGAGTTGTAGGGGGCGCAGTAGGGTGGTCACAAGGTATATGGGGAAAATTTTTTTCTGCCCAATTTTCCATGCACCCTCCTAAAATTTGCCAATAGGCTAGAAACTGTGATTGGCAAAGTTTCAGCTCAACCTGATAGTATTAACCCGTGCCTCATTGAGGTTAAAGTTGAGAAAAACAGCGATTTTTAGCAAAAACGTTAGTTTTTACGCTATAAAATCGAAACTATTCGTCCTAGAAACCTGGTTCTTGTCTAATTTCATAGGAAAGTTTACTGACTTGAAGTTTGGCATCATCCGCTTTTTTGCTAAAACGGATAGAATGGTATTTAGCATTTTACAGGTAAGGTCGTAGTGGATATCCTCAAAATTGAATTTTTATGCAAAGCCTCTAAAAACATTACAATATTCAATTACATCTGCTTTCCAGATTTTGCTTGTGTATTTTTCATTTTGTACATTAAAAAGGCTTTTGTTAGAGGTGTTTTCAAAAATAAATCCAACAACATTCAAATTCAAAATGAAGGAATTAGGGCAAAGAAGAGGAAGCAAGGAGTAAAAATGACAACAAATAGTGTTCAAATGTATTTTATTAATTGAATTATACATCACTATATTATTATTATTTAAATATACAAATTAAGTGGTAATTACAAATTAAGGTGGTAATGTCTTATATATTGTAGCTTTTGAAGAGTCCGGAAAAATTGGTCTACATTCAGATACTACTTGTAAAAGGAACTGCCGTTGTTCTTCGTCTTTCGTCAAAGAGGAATTAGTCTTTAATTAATTTTACTTCTTTCTCAGCAGTATCATTAACAACCCTTGAACCGTTTACTATTTTTTTAGCTTTTAAATAATGTTGATTTTCATACCATATATCGGGATCAGTATTTAAAAAATCTGTATCGATTTCAAATCTCTTAAAAAAATTTAGAATTCAAGCAGAAACAAAATAATTAACTTCTTTGTCCAGTAATTGAACAACTTGTGGAAGATTGAATTTTGGTTTTATAAATATTGTTTTACATCACAATCATCTTCATCATTTTCTACTTCGGACATTAATTTTTCAACCATGCTTGTTTTGGAATTTTTTCACAAAGTAACATCGGAAAAATGAAAATGCCACTTGCTCTGAGTTCAGATGCCACAGATGGTTTATTATTTTAGACAAGACCTTGTCTGCAACCTCTTTATCAATTTTCCTGTATCTTACTAAAGATTTTAATAATTGTAGGTCTAGGTTGGGGGCCAAAGTGGGTTTGTGGGCATTGAACCATGCTTTTACATAAATATTGATTATAAATAAACAAATATATGCAATACCTTTTCTCTCTAAATCCGTTAACGAAAATTGATCCCTGAAAATATGCATTGTAAGAGAATAAATGGCAATTGCCATCCATCTGGCGTGATGAATAGCACCAGATACTCTAAAAGTAATATGTTTTTGAGGAAGACGCCTTAAATGAATTAAGCAAAGTTGGATGAATTCTTTATAATCATCCCTGGGATGTCGGTTTTTTAATTGTTCAAAAAGAAAACTTGAAATTTGGTCTGGATAACTTATTTTATTTCTAATATTTTCATCTTCTATACCTATTTGTATTTCTTCTTGTCTAGCTTAGACCAACCAGTCCGGAATTTTCGAAAAATATCTGGCTGAGGGCCAGTGGATGTGCCCATTTTGCAATTAAAAACTGCTTTGTAAGCAACTTCTAAAACATGGTGGCGACATGCTAAATTCATAAAGTTTTTCTCTAATAACTGCTCTTGCAAAACGCAGGTTCCCCTAAGGCGACCAGTATTTACTGCGGTTGTATCAAAACACAATTCCTGGATTTTACCAACTGCCCCCCCCCTCCTCCTCCTTAATGCTCAACTGCTGATAATCAGCTTTTGCCTGAATTATCCTCATACTATTTTCAAGGATTGTAACACCTATCAACTGTTCTTCATCGCCACATGTAATCAAAATCGTTATAAGCTCTACATTTTCTTCACTCAACAAATCCGGAAGCAATTTCCCATCCCAGTGCACAACAGCTCCATGTAAATCGGAATTTCTAAATCTATTTTTGATGAGATCAGTTGCGGAGTCGTATGGCACTTCTACCTAGAATTAAATTCTGTGGGTCATGACCTAATGTCTGAAAAATGCTAAATACCACTCACAAGTTGTATCTGAAGTACTTTAACAATTTGTATCTGAATGTAGGCACATTTTTCAAGACTCTTTAAAAGCTATAGTAACTAAGACAATACCCACCTTAATTTGTAATTACCACCTAATTTGTATATTTAAATAATAATAATGTAATCATGTATAATTCAACAATATAATTAGTAAATACACTATTTGTTGTCATTTTTACTCCTTGCTTCCTCTTCTTTACCAATAATTCCTTCATTTTGAATTTGAATGTTGTTGGATTTATTTTTGAAAACACCTCTAACAAAAGCCTTTTTAATGTACAAAATGAAAAATGCAAAAGCAAAATCTGGAAAGCAGATGTAATTGAATATTGTAATGATTTTAGGGCTTTACATAAAATTCACTTTTGAGGATATCCACTACGATCTTACCTGAAAAATGCTAAATACCATTCTATCAGTTTTAGCAAAAAAATGGATGAGATCAAACTTCAAGTCAATAAAATTTCCTATGAAATAAGACAAGAACCAGGTTTCTAGGACGAATAGTTTAAATTTTAAACTATTAAACTAGTGTAAAAACTACGATTTTTTGCTAAAAATCGCTGTTTTTCTTAACTTTAACCTGAATGAGGCACGGGTTAATATTATCAGAATGAGCTAAAACTTTGCCAATCACATTTTCTAGCCCATTGGCAACTTTTAGGGAGTGGGGGTGCCCCGGTAGAAATTCGAAAATTGATTTTTTGTGTCCACCCTAGGGGCGCAGGTTTCTCCATGGCTATATTTCTTTCTTCTGTATTAGTAAAACTCTTCTTGTGTGTGTATGTGCTTTACTTGACGTTCTCTGTCTTGTGCATGGGAAAATATTTTCCTGCGCCATGGAGTATACTTCAACTAACCAATCATTTTAATGTCAATTATCATCAAAATGTATTCTATGTTAAAGCTATGTGCATTTAAGTACTTCAACATCTTTTGTACAAAATTTAAGGGGAAGAAATTAATACAATATTAAATCATATTTTCATAGTGACTTATGTAATCACAAAAGGCCGGTTACTTTTAAGGTTCGATGGATCGTAGCTTGGACACCCGATTTATCATGCATTGATTTCTTTCATTGGTGATACATGTGATGATCATGTATGAGACATTTATCATTATATGTATGTTGATAGACGCAACTGTGAGCACGTACTGTGACACTGTTAACATACAACTATCATCAAATTGTAGAATTTTACAAATAAGTTCACGCACTTATTCTTTCATATCAATACCATATTACCTCTAGAACATCTGAGTTACTACTGTGTTCTCTATCTCTTACTGAGTTTGTCCAGTTTTGAAACATCCTGTATAATACTTTTGCTGTCGTAATATGGGAAGTTATAAGTAACTTGAAAAACTGTTTAGCTTGATTAGTGTTGTTATATTAAATAAAGTGAATGAAGTACTGGAATTAACAACATTGTAATAATTACTATATTCCTTTAGATCTATAGAACCAGAAGATAAAAGCGTCGCCCTAGGAACCTTTGAGACCTTCTTGTGTGCTTTTGGTGAGTATACTTCTAAACAAACAATAACAGATGGAAAGTACAATATAAGAGTACAGGAAATTGAATCGAGTTATTTCAGTAATTAGTTATATTTTATCTGCCAAAAGATTTTGGCAGATTTTTTTATTCATCGTGATTTTATAGTTCGTTTTTATATAGCCATGTACAAAACGCACATCTGAACTTCGTATGGGCACTCATTCTGAGAATAATGCTATGAAAATTTAGCTGAACGGGTTAAAAAGCTTAAAAAGGATTGTCAGAAAAATCTTGTGAACGTACTAATATAATAGTTTACATGTTTTGATATAAAAATCAGAACATTTTAGATGTAATAAACTAATCAAAATTGAAAAATAGATTTTATTTCAAGTTCTAAAGGTATTGTGTCCCCCCTAAGTGATGTGTATCGTAATTTTATAGTTTGTCTTATTCCTCGCATTCTATATTTATTTACTGCTACACTAACACATAATTTAATTTTATTCGAACTTATTTTGATGATGTTACCCCTAGTTTATAAGATCTATTTACATTGTAGTTAAATCCAAGTTCAGATTATTGTGTTGCTCTAATACGATTTTAATTATAATTACCATTACCATTACCTAGTTCAGATTAAAATTTCACATCGAGGAGGTACGAAATTCCGAATTTCATACCTTACTTTTGCTGTGAGCAAGCTAACCTCAACTTGTTAAATTCTTTGTTAATACTTAGAATTATTTTGAACGCTTTCAAATGAACCTATTTTAGGATCTTTGAGTCAAACAGTAAAAGGTCTTGTGAAATAGATTCGTGATTAATGTGGTAAAATATTACGAAACTCTGAATATTTAATGACATCAATCGCTTGTTGCGACGTAACGCAATATCTAGTCGAACTTTTTTTTTATGGTTAATGAGGACCTCTTTTTTATATTTGAACATCTGTGCTGATTATATTCTTCATGTAAATGGCGATAAATGTATAGTATGAGGATATGTCACGAATAAAATGCAAAATTGTGTAAAGAAGCTGCATTTTTCTACTATTCAAAACTGGGTACGTGACACAAGTTTAATTGAAATTTTCTCAATGATTTGGAAGAAATTTTAGTTATAATGAAAGAAAAGATCTTATTAAAATAAATAATTTTATAACCTTTTTTGAATTTCGAGTAGAGGAAACGATGAATTTATATTACTCTTTTGTACTAAATACTTTTAAAAGATACTAAACAATTACAGCCTTTAAAATTTATCACATATGCTGTTAGATTAAAAAAAATAAACGAGCTCATTATTTTATAAATATCTCAAGTTTCTCATAGAATATTAACTATCAATGTAGTATAATTATTTTACTTTAAGACGTTATACGCAGTTGAATTAAAACACAGGATTATTAATTGCAATGGGTCAATATAAGGTAAATTTCTGCGTATTCTGTAGATTAATTGTCTATACAGTGTATTCTTTATGCATAATATAGACAATTAATCTAGTTATAGACTAATTATATGTACTGTACATAATGTTGATTAATTAAAACATATAGTCCGTACAAACATGTACATATAAAAAAAAGTGATTAAAAAAATAAAAGTCTACAATTTATTCTCTATTTCTGGCAAATTGGTGGCTATAGGAATTGACTCTGAAGACTAATGCATAGCAAACCAGTTTCCAGAATAGATACTGCCAATTTCCTTGAAGTTGTGAATTAACTCTCTTTAATAGATTATAAATGAATAATGAATAATGACTAATGAATGAAAACTACACACTTTATCCGCCACAAATATGTACAATATGTACATAGAAATGTAAATAAAATTGTATAGTAATGTATAGAAGTATGAAAATCTACAGTTCATTAGCAACTTCTTGCAAATTGGTGGCATTAGGCATTGATTCTAAAGACTAGTACATAACAAATTAGTTTCCAGAATCTATTACAACCCAAACGCTGAATATTGGAAGGGTATCTCTATCAATTAAATGGTGGGAAGGATTCATACTCTATCAAATTAATTCAATCCGAGCTTTCATGGGGATTTTACTATTCTGCTAGTTTCAGTTAAGCACATTAAAACCATTTCCTAAACACATGGTTTAAAATTTCGGAAGGGCTGCACCCTGTATTAGCTACTGTGAATTGAAGACAAGACATTAATACCACATCAAACGCATTTATTATACTAAAAATTACAGCTTCCAAAATCAGTTGAAATTCCATGGCTTTCAAAGTGGTTTCATGTGGTTCTCCTCTCATTCAATAACTTAAGATAAGCTATATACTGCTTTGTAGTTTAATTAAAGGTATGTTAAAAATAAATTCGATACAATCTAATAAAGGAAAATGCTTCGAAATTTGTTTTTAACATCCAAACAGATAAAAAGATTACGTCAAATGTTTAGTCCTAATATCCAGAAATTCAGGATAGAACTGAATTAGCATCAGGCAAGGTCCACTGATCTCAATGGATCCTGCTTGAGATGGTCTCGGATATCAGGATTTTTTTACACACCATCAACAAGGATCTAGTGGCGAGAATAGGACTTCTTTCCGCATAAGCTCTTGAACAGTCTTGTAGAAAGGATATGTGCACGGTGTGAAGCCTGCTATAATGTCAGAAACCAACACACTCCCTATTAATTTGATTTTAACAGAGCAAATTTTCTTTTTTTGCAATAACTGAAACAGTCAACACATAATTATTAAAAACAGTTCTTTTGTTCCAGTGGCCACTACGTGGCATGTGGGCGAACTTATTTTTATCGTACAAAGTTTGTTAAACTATCCATTTGTCATTTGAGGTAATTCGAGGCAAATACTTTGAACAGGATTTATCTCGGATTGCATTGACCTTAATTTCTGGCCATGTGTTTGACATATTCGACATCTTGCATTGAGACATTTATAGCATGATGATCCCACTGAGGTCCAGTCCCTGGGAAAACAGCGTTTGCTTTCCGTGTGGCGCCGTACGCCATCCTACCATCGGTATGCTGGCAATCGTCCTGGACTATCAATCTCATGCTGTTGCCCTCGGCCTTTCCAATCGGCCATGGCCAGATTTCGAAGTGGCCACCTTAAAAGTATAAAATTTCAGAACGGGGAGAGAATTTTCCCTCCTTGTTCCTGTTTCCTACCTGCCAGTCCTGATCACCTTCTTCTCTGTCTTGGCGCTTCGTACAAGCAGCTGTTGGTTGATCAGGACTTTTTGCAAGTATATGGGGATCTGGCACGGCGGGGCCTTCTGGACCTGGTGTAGGCTTTCCTACACCAGGGGGATGTGCAACAACAACAACATAGCCTGATGATACATGGGTGATACATATTCGGAATCTAAAGTAATAAATGATTGCGAAATATTTAGAAGGATACAGTACATAAAAATAACTGATACATTACACATTTGTGCAGAACATATTTTATCAATATAAAATCAATGTGCATCATATTTAGTATACAGAAACGCAAAAGGGTGATATAGGAAGTTTGAATAGTGTGAAATATACAATATATGGACAAAAGTATTTGGATTTAGTAATTGTTTTTATTATTTATTAGGGATGCTACATCGATGTCGATGTTTTCAAAACATCGATGTTTTAAAAAAAAACATTGATGTATTGGGGTCGATGTTTTGGTAACATCGATGTTTATACTTGTCGATGTTTTTACGTTGTCGATGTTTTATTTTTAAATGAAAAAAGTACCGTTATAAAAATTTAAAAAATAACCAAGCAGCATAATTTTTATAATCAGCAAATTGAACATACTTTTAGACCAAAGTGACCAAGGATGAAAGATCTGAAAAGTAGGGATGCGACATCTATGTCGATGTTTTCTAAACATTGATATTTTAGAAAAAAACATCGATGTATTGGAGCCGATGTCGCATCACTAGTTGCTAAACCAGTTTTAAGAAATGGGGAAACAAGTTTAAATACACTGAATTTTAAAAACATCGATGGTTTGATGGCGATGTATTATCATCAGCGATGTTTTACTTTAGAACATCGATGTTTTGCTGTCGATGTAGCATCACAAGTTGCTAAACCAGCTTTAAGAAATGGGGGGAAAAAGTTTAAATACACTGACTTTTAAAAACATCGATGTTTAAAAACATCGATGTTTTTGTGTCGATGTATTATCAACATCGATGTTTTAATTTTGAACATCGATGTTTTGCTATCGATGTCGCATCCCTATTATTTATTCAAAAGTATTTGAAAAGCACTTTTTCTAAAAGTATTTTGCAACTGCAGAAATTCGGACAATTCATCTTATTATGGGGTTGTTCTTGGCCCATTGCTTTATGTACATGGTACCATGAACCCTGACGTGTACCACGACGTTCTAGTTAATTTAACCATGCCTACATTATGGCAATACTACGGCGATGATGGTTGTTTCTTCCAACATGATCAGGCTCCATGTCATACTGCAAAATGTGTGCTGGACTGGTTTCATGAAAATGATGTGAACTTGCTTGACTGACCTTTTCAGAGCCCCAATCTCAATCCGATCAAGTAGGTATGGGATACACTGGAGCGACGAGTACGACACCATCACGCATCCCCATCTTCACAACAATTTCTTCTCACAACGTTGCAAGAGGCATGGCGAGCAAATTCTATGTAAGTCTGGGCTATCCTGCCCAGACTTACAGAGAATTTGTAGAAAGTCTACCTCGACGTTTTGCAGCTATAATACAAGCAAAATTTGGCCTACCCTTTACTAAATAGAATAATAAAGCACTTTTTCTGGAAAACATGAAGCGTCCAAATACTATAGTCTATTAGTGTATATTGTTGAGGAATTTAAAGTTTATCGTAATTAGTAAAATGTAACTTACATTTTAATGTTTACTCCTCAAAGGGCCAATTGTTGGTAGGAAAGTGAATTTACGGATGAAAAATGGATTGTAGGTAGGCAGGTGAGTTAACGTCTCATTGGAGCAACGTTGAAAGATATTGGCGACCGAAAAGGATCATCAATCTTAAAGGGAACGATCGATGACAACCCTCCTAATTTTGAACCACGGTCAAATGACGAGGTTTTTATACCTGACGATACCTGATCTAAGATCCTAATCTAAAAACTTCCACACCACTCCAACTTGAGAATATTTGATACGATGCCAGATTTACAGTGCATCAGCCACCACATGCGGGTAGGTAGTAGAATTAAACGCACTGGAGCATCGCCCCAGGCTATTGGCGACAGACCGGGATCAATCCCGAGGGGGACGATCAGATGACACCTCGTAATTTTGACCCACTGTCGGATGACGAGGTCAACATCTGAGTTGATCCAAGTACGAAAAAAGGATGGTAAAAAGTACAAGGCTAATTTTCTCTAAATTTATGCAAGCATGTCTGTTTTCAATACTGATAGTATTTTTAATGCACACTAATGTTTTGCGCTGAAGTAAATAATCTTAGTGATTTGTACTTTCCAGGCTTCATACCATTTCCAATCGTATATGGCGCAATCGTCGACTCTACGTGCTTAGTATGGGAGAGCAGTTGCGGAAAGACGGGCAACTGCTGGTTCTACGATGTCGACAAGTTTAACTACTTGCTTCACGGATCATCCGCTGGGTTTTCCGCATTGTCTGTTCTCTGCTTGATAGTGATTTTTCTCCTGAGTGGGCGAGTGAACAATTTGTACGATGACGATGAAGAAACCAAAGATACCAACAGAGCCATTGAACTAGATCAACAAGCCATTTCCGACACTAAAATGTAATACAAGTACGAGATGAATAAAAAGCAGGCAAGACTATCATAACACATGGTTGTAGAGCAGAAAATCATTAGGCACCTTTTCAGACACCGAATGGTTATCTTCATGATGATGGGAATTACATTGTTACACTATAATTTATTTAAGACATATAACCATACCAAATATTGTAATTCTTATATTTTGATCTAAGTACTATGATATACAGTACAAAACAACTGTTGTCAATTCATGAGTTTCGGTTCTATTACATTCCAAGCTGGTATTTTAAGAAAACGGTTTGCTTTAAATGTATTGAATATATCATTATTTTATATCTTGTCATTGATATTCATATAACAACCACGTTTCTTGTATGATACACTGTAAGGTTATATATAGACAGACTGTTAACTTGCACATTTTATACATATAGAAGTACAATCCGTGAATGACTTAATATATCAAAATGATAATAAAGTTGATTTATAAATAACTACTTTCTGTTAGTTTATTTTAATTAATTGCATCGAACCACTAATGTGAAATGTAAATAGAATATGTGTCTTTAATGATCAACATGATCAAAAGAGTTTTTATATTTATTTAGAAATACAACAAAGGTGTTCTTATGTTTTGATACAATTAACTCCCATGAGCTGGTAAAAGTTAATGAAAAGTTTGCGATGGATCATACCATAATCGGGATACAACAAGAAAGATCGCTATTGAACAACACAGCATATACGAGTTACAGCAAGGAAATTCGCTAAGGACCATACCATAAACGAGATACAAAACGGAAATTCGCTATGGACCATATCATAAACGGGATACGAAAAGTAAGTTCGCTATGGACCATACCATAAACGGGATACGAAAAGTAAATTCGCTATGGACTACACCAGTATTCTTCATCCTTTTAACCTCCGCGGCCTGGAGAAAATAGGAGAAATATTTCCCGGACCGGCTACAGCCAGAAATAAAAATCAATGTAGATCGAATTTTATTTATTAAATCTAATGTTACAAAATTATAATTTTTGGTTAGTGCGACATTTGTTGCTGCGTTTTTGCAAGCAAATTTGATATACGTGGTTACAGCATTGTTTCTGAGAGACAAAGCTTACATTAACATCCATTCGATTTCTCTATTTTGGTTTTATTACTGACATAGATGAAAAAGTTTTTTCACACAAATAGGAAGCTAAAAAAACGAGCAACAATTTGATAGTTTTATAACTCAGAGATTTAAATTTTTTATTGAAAGATATCCAGAATTGAGGTAATGATTGCATTTTACATCTGGACCCTAGATTGATGTCAAAAGACAACTCGATCAGCTTTTCTTTCTCACGAGGATCAAGTGATCATAATTTTAAATCTTCCAGAAATTCATCAAACATCATCTTCAGGATTATTAATACAGAAGTTACCTTTACGTGGATCTTCATTTTCAGGGGAAAAATAATAAAGTTCTAAGCTAACGCTCTTAAATGTTGGTTTATTGCGCTGAATATGACTTTCTGGTTAATATCAGCAGCATTTAAAAATTCTCCAAAATGGGGAAACATTTCTATATTTTTCTCTTGTACGCGACTATTCCGAAGAGTCAGCTTCTTTTTGAAGGCGTCCATTTGATTTGCTAGTGTAAATATATTCATACAAGAACCTTGAAAAGAAATATTCGTTGAAAAGATTAAATAAGTTCGCCTTATACGAAAGCTTAGCCATCCATTCTTCATTCAACCAAAGTTCTACTAAGTCAGATTTTTGCTCTCGCAGAAATTGTTTTACTTCCTTCATCAGTTCCAACAGGCATGCAAGAACTATTCCTCTCAATAACAATCTTATTTCAGCATGGAGTAGGAGATGTTGGTGATGTGAGTCCATACTCTCACACAAGAGTCGAGTTGGTAGCTCGACTACGAGTTTCGTTAATGGTCTTCATCGCGTCATTCATAACAGTGTTTAGTTCAGTAGTAGTTTATTTCCATCTAGATGCGATTGAAGATTAGATGGATCATTTAATGAGTGAACAAAACTTCTGGGTACGCAACGTCCTTTATTTTAAATGAAAAAGATATCAGAACTATTGCTCCAGAGCGATGACCAGTCATGCTCACAGCACCGTCCGCATACACCAACGCATTTACTCCAGTCTATAGCCCAGTGCTTTAAAATACTTTTCAAGAGTATTAAATATATCTTAACTGGCGGTCCGTCCAGGTAAATCAAGACAACAAAGAAGTTCTTCCCTCAAGTCTTGATCTTCACTATACCTCACGAATTAATAATATAAGATAGCATGGTTACTCAAGTCAGTTGATTCATCAAATTGAATCGCGAAACATCTCGATTTCTTTTTCCTCTCTACAACTTGCTTTTCAATATCGATGGGCATGTCAACAATTCTCCTGTGAATAGTGGTGTCCGAAAGCGGTATAAACTCTAGATGTTTAGTGGCTTGAGGACCCAAAATTTCTTGTACCATCTAAGATGCAAGGCTTTACTAACTCCTCACTAATAATAATGGGATTTCGTTTCAGGTATTGGACGAGCAACTAAAGAAGACGCTTTAAGCGGCGATTTGTCATTAGTAGTCATTGTTTTCATTTGACTTTTCTAAAGTTTCATCTGGTCACGTAATCTTTTAAAATGATCCGGTGGTTATCAATGAAATTTCTATGCTTCAAATGTAAATGACGAGCCATTTTGAACGGTATAGCGCCATTTGAAAGAACTTCGGAACATATCACATTCAAAAGCCATGACGATAGTTCACTATCAGGGGCTACAAGAAAACCAAGCTTTAAATATTCCTTATCATGATGCCTAACAAAGTTTCCTTTTCGCTTTTTGGTTTGTATTGCACATTAGGAAGAATCAGAGTATTTATATTTCATTACTTCTTCTAAACTTGAAGCATTAGCACTTAGCATACTTTCAGCACCATCACTAATTTTCTTCAGAATATTGTCCTTAGCTCTTCTGAAGAAGGCTAGAATATTTTGCTGATTGACTTATTTTATCCATCTTGGAGGGCTTCATAATTTTACGAAAGAGATAATTTTATTTCCTAAATTCCACAACACAATATTTAAAAAAACAATACGCACGAGTGCGATAAAATAAGAATTCTTGTAACGTGTTGTCGACAGTAGAACTGACGGTATTCGGCCAGTTTCAATTATTGAAAATCCTAATTTTAACTCTAAATATATTTCGTGTGTAAACAGTCCTAACGCTTAGAACATCATTCAGATGTAACTTGAATGAGCACGGGAATTGAAGTAATTGAAATTGGAAACTTACCCCTATTTACCCATTAGAAAGTCAATATGAACAATCCGAAGGCAGATATACGCACACTGAAATTAAACACTGGGCAACACTGAACAGATTTAACAACAAGCATTGAGATGCACTGAGGTAACATTACGAGACGTCAGCAACGTCTATAAGTGGTTAGTTAAGAATCTTGTCGGAGGGTAGAAGAAAATACAACGAGGTTTGTTAGTGAACTAATGTCGCACGGGAGCAACACAAGGGCTCTTAGTCGAATTGGAAACTTACCCCTATTTACGCATTAAAAAGCCTATATGAACAATCCGAAGGCAGATATACCACACTAAAATTAATCACTGGGCAACACTGAACAGATTTAACAACAAGCATTGAGATGCACTGAGGTAACATTACGAGACGTCAGCAACGTCTATAAGTGGTTAGTTAAGAATCTTGTCGGAGGGTAGAAGAAAATACAACGAGGTTTGTTAGTGAACTAATGTCGCACGGGAGCAACACAAGGGCTCTTAGTCGAATTGGAAACTTACCCCTATTTACGCATTAAAAAGCCTATATGAACAATCCGAAGGCAGATATACCACACTAAAATTAATCACTGGGCAACACTGAACAGATTTAACAACAAGCATTGAGATGCACTGAGGTAACATTACGAGACGTCAGCAACGTCTATAAGTGGTTAGTTAAGAATCTTGGCGGAGGGTAGAAGAAAATACAACGAGGTTTGTTAGTGAACTAATGTCGCACGGGAGCAACACAAGGGCTCTTAGTCGAATTGGAAACTTACCCCTATTTACGCATTAGAAAGCCTATATGAACAATCCGAAGGCAGATATACCACACTAAAATTAAACACTGGGCAACACTGAACAGATTTAACAACAAGCATTGAGATGCACTGAGGTAACATTACGAGACGTCAACAACGTCTATAAGTGGTTAGTTAAGAATCTTGGCGGAGGGTAGAAGAAAATACAACGAGGTTTGTTAGTGAACTAATGTCGCACGGGAGCAACACAAGGGCTCTTAGTCGAATTGGAAACTTACCCCTATTTACGCATTAGAAAGCCTATATGAACAATCCGAAGGCAGATATACCACACTAAAATTAAACACTGGGCAACACTGAACAGATTTAACAACAAGCATTGAGATGCACTGAGGTAACATTACGAGACGTCAACAACGTCTATAAGTGGTTAGTTAAGAATCTTGGCGGAGGGTAGAAGAAAATACAACGAGGTTTGTTAGTGAACTAATGTCGCACGGGAGCAACACAAGGGCTCTTAGTCGAATTGGAAACTTACCCCTATTTACGCATTAGAAAGCCTATATGAACAATCCGAAGGCAGATATACCACACTAAAATTAAACACTGGGCAACACTGAACAGATTTAACAACAAGCATTGAGATGCACTGAGGTAACATTACGAGACGTCAACAACGTCTATAAGTGGTTAGTTAAGAATCTTGGCGGAGGGTAGAAGAAAATACAACGAGGTTTGTTAGTGAACTAATGTCGCACGGGAGCAACACAAGGGCTCTTAGTCGAATTGGAAACTTACCCCTATTTACGCATTAGAAAGCCTATATGAACAATCCGAAGGCAGATATACCACACTAAAATTAAACACTGGGCAACACTGAACAGATTTAACAACAAGCATTGAGATGCACTGAGGTAACATTACGAGACGTCAACAACGTCTATAAGTGGTTAGTTAAGAATCTTGGCGGAGGGTAGAAGAAAATACAACGAGGTTTGTTAGTGAACTAATGTCGCACGGGAGCAACACAAGGGCTCTTAGTCGAATTGGAAACTTACCCCTATTTACGCATTAGAAAGCCTATATGAACAATCCGAAGGCAGATATACCACACTAAAATTAAACACTGGGCAACACTGAACAGATTTAACAACAAGCATTGAGATGCACTGAGGTAACATTACGAGACGTCAACAACGTCCATAAGTGGTTAGTTAAGAATCTTGGCGGAGGGTAGAAGAAAATATAACGAGGTTTGATAGTGAACTAACGTCGCACGGGAGCAACACAAGGGCTCTTAGTCGGGGTCTGGTATCAACAAAGGGAAATCCGAGGACAACACCTCGGAACTTCGAACCACGATCAGGTGACGAATATTCCACCATGCAAACTGCAGTATTTTTTGCCACGGCTTCTAACCAGTTTGAAACTCCTTGGCCAGAAGAGTGTTTTACAAGATTATTTCAATCAATAGAAATTGTTATTTATTCCTTTCGTGTTAACCCTCCAAGAGGATTCGACAACATATCTCGTCCATTAAGACCTGGTCAATTTTGCAAATGACGAGGTATCTCCTTCATCTCGATCTGGTCTGTTTCGCTAATGACGAGATACCTGGTCGAGATACGGTTAAGGTAAACACAGTACACTCCTTGGAAATCTTGTGAAGCAAGTTCAACACCCGAGCTTGGCATCCACACTCCAAACATCCACCTTCTTACAACGTGAGCTCACTTGTGGCCACGGCAGATTCAAAGTGCACCAACTCTATCTACGATGGGCTTTGTTTGAATAGAGTTTCAAACTCAAAGCAACCCTCCGGTTGCTGATCCACCACTCTGAAACCGGACTTCCGAGGATTCCACTATTATGGGCAACACTAGTATATATAACATTTGTAAAATCTGAAAGCATTATCTCCTTATAGGATGTATGAATTTTCAGAATATGTAAAAGACTTGTGGAGTACTTAAGTAGGCAGACAAATGCTATTTAAGCAAGAGATTTACGAAATATGTTTGTTGTGTACCCTGTGTTGTCATCGCCCACAAAACGGTAGCATGACAACTGTACGAATCGACCACAAAGAGAAGGCAATCAACATCTAAGATAATTACGTTTTGATTTTTCCGAGAACGAGAATTCATACACTTTTTTATTATCGTTTCAACATATTCCCATACATCAAAATATGAATATCACAGGCCTGCGCGGGGGGAACAACCTCACCCGTTGCTTCTGGCTATCTTTTCTGTCGTCCCCCAACGGCCTCTGCCGTAGTATTTAAAATCGCCCAACGGCAAAAGTCAAATAACAATCAGAGATGAGACCAATAAAGATAAATAATTAGAACACCGCCTGCAGAGGACGCTTCTATTTCACCTGCTCTTCTTAAGTCGTAAATCGCGCGTCATAAGATCAGTCTGCTGGCGCTAAAATTCAACCAATCATAATACATTCGGCGTTTCGAAATTCCGATGATTGTTTTATTTTTCCGGTTAGAGTCACGATGTCACAGATCTTAATTTCATACTTTTATGCGTCATATGTAAACGAAGATGAAACTCTTCGAATATAGTATATAGGGAAAGCTTTAGCAAACAGATTTGCTTCATAGTGTGATGAATTAATCCAAACTCTTTTGGGCATTAAAGATCACATTTACTTTAAGGTACTACTACTTAAACAAGGGCTACTGTTTATTAATAATGGGTTTTAATATGCATTAGTTTTATATTAATAATGAAAGCGTAAAAAAAACCCCAAATAGCTTAGTTTCAAAACGATCGAATTGCCACAGAGATGATTCAACAAGACGGAGTCCGCAGGCTCAACCATAAAGGACACTTGAGATATATAAAGCTTCACAGACACTAGCCCGTCCTCCTAGACTAGTGGTTCTCAGACTTTTTGAAGTCGTAGTCCTACAAATATAGTCCTTGAAGTCCTACAAAAAAGTCACGCACAAAATGCTAAGAAATTAGATGTAAAAAGCAAAGAAATATGGAAATAACTGGAAAACGAACTTGGGCAGCTGCACTTGCATATCAGGTCAAGAGCTGTTTGAACAAGTTTAAACAGTTTGAACAAGTATAAAATCTTCTTGCTACTGTTATTTGCTGCACTGCCTATTTTCCCCGCTCTTCTTAACAGAATAATAATGACCTGCCGCAAAGAAATATTAATACAGAAACGAAGATATAATGCACTATATCTCTAATATTATAAAAGGAAGTGTTTGTTAGTTTGTTTCTTGTAATCAAAGTCCTGACTAATCTATGGCACTTACAGTAATGGGATTTGGCGCACAGGTAGTCAGAATTTTTTTCAATTTTAGTGTCGAGGAGAATTTTAAAATTCAATCTGGAACATTTTAAAATTAATTTAATGAAATTTAATCATTATGGAATGCAACAGCATAGAATAAACACCTGCTATAGGAGGTGTTGATAAAAGAGATCATATTCTAAATTAATTTTTTCGTTTCCGTTTTGATTTTGCGCGTGGAGAAATGAATTTCTAGCCAGACGATAAAAACAAATAATATTTAACTGGCGTCAGTTAGTTCTTTTTTTTTTAATCTTCTAGACCGTTTAAGATGGAGCAAAAACTTCAACGGATTTGAAATCTACGGAAAATTTCACGTCAGATCGATATATAAAAATATGATTTTCTTTAAATAAATAATTTTTTAAATTGAATATATCTTATATTTTTGCAAGAGAGATTGTGACGTCCCCGTGAACTTTCTCTTTCCAAAATGAAACAAACTGCATCTTCTGCCCTCTTTCTCGTAAAAAAAAAAAAAAAAAAAAAAAAAAATTTCTACTCTATTCCATTTGAGCGAATGAGAGCAAAAGAATAAAAATTTTTGACTGGGATTGTTAAGTTCGTTTTCGTAAAATCGGAATCGTTACAGATAGATTGAAAATTTCAACGGATTCGAATTCTGCGGAAAATTTTACACCAGATTTATATCTTACATGTCGGCGTTGCCCGTGGTGCGAAATAAACCAAAACCACTGGCACGGGCAACGCCAGGCTAGCCACGCAGTGGCTATTTAACTATAACTATAAATTCATTTTTATATCCCCACAATATATATCTGGGATTTCATAGGGCGCACATCCACATGTTACCCAGGCGCACCTTCACATGTCACCAGGGCACACCACTGTGCCGTGGCACGCCTTTTGAGAAGCACTGCCCTAGACACTTGGGCGCTAGGACGTTACAGTAGCAACACTTATAAGAGTAGAATCTGAAAACAAAATACTAAAATTGTAAAAGTGGATGCAAATTGTTTAGATTTGTTGACGTTTTTATGGTTTAAGATTCAAATATAGCCATTTTTCCGTCTAGTGAAGCAATTGTTTTAGGAAATTCTGTAAAAGAATCCCAGTAAGTTTAAGTTCAACAACAATTTTTTTTTTCTGTCGAAGGAAATTAAAAACTTATCTCCAGACAACTAAAGGAGAAAAATCCCACCCTCTTTACTTGTTTACGTGTGAAAAAGTTATTCGTATTTTTATTAGATTGTTATGATTAAAAGGTTTTTTTAAATGAAAATCAATACTGTCTGACCGGCGTATTACGCAAAAGTGAAGAGTAAATACTTTTACATGTGACGTTAATGTAAAAAAACTGTGTTAGAAATGGCTGTCGTCGTTAATTAAAAAATTTTATTTCCAATTTTTATTAATTTACCTTGGGGGTTTCGACAGAAACAAATAGAATTCCAAATCAAGAGTTTTACATTTCAAAGTTGCTTATTTTCCCAAAAATTTTTAATTACAATAAACTGTGATACTAGTTCTTGGACGACTTCTCTGTACTAATGAACAGGTTTTGTTTATTTTTAGGTAAAGGCTTTATATTTCAGGGGCTGTGAATTTTTACTTTTCAGAATTTTATTCCTTTCTTTATGGGACATAAGAAAAAGACTATGATGATTAGGCAACATCCAGATGAATCACTTTTAGTTACAATAGGAAATAAACTACCGAAGTCACCCAATGGCATGTTAATTCAAGAGATCGACCAGATGACAGCATTATTCAGAAATGCTACTTTGCGATAAACTGATAACCATGGTTAGCCTAACCACTGGAACAAATAGGAGAGCGATAACTCACCACTTTCGCTATCGACTAACGTTTTGGGATAGCCCGTTGTTGGTCGGAATGTCAATGGAGAAAAATGCGACACATATCCAATGCATTAAGGTTGGGAAAATAAATAATTTACTTTGTGCTGCCATCTATTGAGTATCTAGCAAAGTAAAAACGATATATAGCTATTTTTTTTTGTTAAAAATCAATACACCTATATATTTATAGCCAATTATATATATTCGGATATTATATTATATCGGAATTATATATAGCCAATTATATATATTATATATATTCGGAATATAAAAAAATGTAATCCCTAGAACAAACGAAACAATTAAAACCTTGTTAAATTTCACGAGCTTAGAGTACAATATTTTAAAACACGGTCATAGTTAAATTGCTTTACCACAATTGTAAAATGATAATGATTTATTTCATTTAAGCCTAATATGTAATGAGATTTGTGTATGAAGGAAGTTCTGTAATTGTCGAATATACTTGTATAAAATTCGTTTTAAATAGGCACTATTTCATATAAAAGAAGCGAGACAGGAAATGTATCCGAAAATAAACATGCTTTTTATTTATGTTCAACAGGTTATTTAAAAGAAAAATAAATCATAGGGTAATTAATATTACAACCTTCAAAAGCGAACAAATCCTGCCTGCTATAAGATGCATATGAAAATTCATAATTTCGTTTTAAGATTCAATTCTTACGGAATGTTCATTGAGACCATTAAAAACCTTTTTCATTTATAGACAAAAATTATTCTGGACCAATCAACAAAATAAGTGAAAAAATAGGACTTCCTTAAAGACGTTAAATTATTAGAAGTTTTCTTGGGACACACCATTTCTCATAGTTTCCAATCTAAGTACGTAGTTAAGTTTATATACACACGAAACTGAAAACTTTGCTTTAATACTATATACTTAAATGCTGCGTTAGTCTGTAATTTTAGTAATTTACAAGTAATGTTTCCAAAGTGGATTATTTTAACTTTTAAGTAGTCTTTATACAAGTAGTCTTTTAAATTTTAAATTAATCATAATAGATTGTTTGAACTTATATTTTATACAGTTCACAAGTGATAAAATATTGCATTAAAAATATTTATCTCATACTTTATTATATATATATATATATACAGAGGCTGTTCGCACATTTTTTAGACGATTTTGGTTAGCGGTAATAAAAAATCGTTTGCTGCAAAAGAAATAATTGCAGTTGTACTATGTTTTCAAAAAAAGTCCAAATTATCGTCTGCGGCTTGAGAGGTTTGTTTTTATTCAAAATGGCGTTTTTAACAAAGCAGTGGTTCAATAGCTATATTTATGCTCTTTCCGAAGAGAAATATTCATATTCCGTTATCCACAAACGATGCGAGAGTCTTGGTTTAGTGATATCTAAAGCGTCTATAGGTAATATCGTCAACAAGAAAGGGAAAAAACGTCAAATTGGAGCCTGAAGTGGGACAAAAATTCCAAACAAGTATCCAAGGAAGAAACTGACATCTTCGACTATTGCAAAGGTACGTTGTTTAAGGTCAATAGAAAATCCCTCTAGTCAAAGGACAGTTGCAAAATCATTAAAATGCTCGGTGTCCACTGTAAACAAAATGATAAACGTTGATTTAAATCTTAAGAAAGAAGAAAACCGCAATGTGCATTGTCTTTCTTCTAAGCATATAGCTGAACGCAGGACACGCTGCCGAATTCTATATAAGGAACACTTATCCAAGCAAAAATGGAAATTTTTTTTCACAATTGATGAATCATGGGTGTATTTAAATGATTGCAGCAAAAAAAGAGCCATTTATTATCATAAAAGGGGAGAAAAAAATTTAAGTACATGGTTCACAGATTCGAAAGAAAGTTTTTCTAGGGATTCATGATTGTTGCTGGTTTTTTTATATAATGGCAAGTTAAAAATAAAGAGAGTAGAAAAAATGTCAAGATTAACTCCAAATACTATCAGGAACATATTTTATCGCCAATTTTTCTGAATGAAATACCATCGCTTTACCCACAGTGCCATCAATCTGTGGAACTCCATCTAGACAAAGCTAGCAGTCACACATCAAAATCCACTGTAAATTTCCTAAAAGAAATGGAACAAAAATCCGGTATCATCGCCATACCCTTCACTGATATCCCTACTAAATCTTCCGATGTATCACCTATGGATTTTTGTGCTTTCGGACTTTTAAAATCTACATTACCCAAATGTCGTCCCACAACCCTTACAGGACTCTGGAAAGCTGTTTAGGAGGAATGGGATAGAATACCTCTTCTGACACTTCAAAAGGCATTATTATCCTGTAAATTACGGTGCCGAAAGATAGTTCAGAATAAGGACTATCAAATAGAACATTTAAATTGCAAGAATTTTATGTAGTTTAGTTTTGTGAATACAATATACATTGTCTAAAAAATGTGTGAAATGTATTAATTAAAAGCATGAATTCAGGAGGTAATGTAGCATTTCAGGATAGTTGGTGCAATTATGTATCATATAATTGATATTTAGGTTTCTAAGGTAAGCAAGATGCAATCAATTTTAAAATGGAAAACAATTTATCAAATAGCAAAAAAATTTGATAAATTCATTGCATCTTGTTACATGAATCCCATACAATTGCATCGACATAGCGACGTCTTTAATAAACGAGAAACACAATATACATAAACTGGATTAAAAAGGAATGAAATGGATTGTGGGTCACATAGTTCTGACGAAATTTCCTTAAAAATATATCTCCTATGCTGAACAACACGATGAGCTCCAAGATTAAAAAATTATCGTGGAAAATGTCTTCTAAGGCAATCCATCTCTACTATTATAACAGGAACAACAATGTTTGTCTGTTTCGCGGCCGCAAATTCCTGACGATCTATGGCACTTATAGCAATGAGATTTAGCACACAGGTAATCCGAATTTTTTGCAATTTTTGGGTCGCGGCGAATTTTAAAATTCAATCTGGAAGATTTTTAAATGAATTTCATAGTTTTATCTTCCATCGGTTTTTCAAACGAGGATAACTTTTTCTACTCATGCGACCTTGCAGTCAGGGTTTGGAATCATGCCAAGTTTTTTCCATCCGCAAAACGCGGAGAAAATTATTATTTTTCGTTTTTGCTTTATTTTGCGCGTTTGATTTCCCAGCCAGACGATAAAATCTTTAAACTGAAGTCGAAGTTCTTTTTTCTATCTCCTAGACCGTTAAAGACAGGGTAAAAATTTCAACGGATTTGAAATCTGCGGAAAATTTTAGTTTAGATTGATACCTAAAAATATGATTTTCTTTAAATAAATAATTTTTAATTGAAAATACACTGCTGGCCACCGTAAATGCAACACCCTGAAGGAAGCATGCAAATAATATGAAATTTACAACACGCATTAGCGGAGGTGAGACACGCAAATGATTAGAATTTCAGCGCAGACGCACATCACGCGCGCCTGGGGCACCACTTCAAAGCGCTATTTAAGGATTGGAGATTTCGACGATTTCAAGTACGGCAATTGTGTTTTTCTTGTGGTTTAAAAAAAAGATCATCTTTTGATCAAGTATCCGAGTTCGACAGAGGAAGGATAGTGGCCCACCGAGATTGTGGATTATCTTTCAGGGAAATTGGTAGTCGTGTTGGACGAAACCAAACAACTGTAATGCGGATATGTGATCGTTGGATGCAGGAGGGTACGACGTGTTCGATCGCATCCACCTCAGTGCACCACTTCACGTGACGACAGGCATATTGTGCGTATGGCAGTGACAGATCGCTCAGCCACATCACGAACCATAGCACAGCACATCCAGTCTGTAACGCATCATCAATGGTGCGATGAAAGAAGGATGTCGACTACAGAATGGAATGAAATTGTCTTTACTGACGAGTCACGCTTCTGTCTGCAACACCACGATGGTCGGATTCGAGTCTGGAGACACCGTGGAGAGAGGATGTTGAACAGCTGCGTTATGTACCGCCACACTGGTCCTGCACCGGGTATTATGGTATGGGGCGGTATTGGATATCATCGACAATCGCCAGATTGAATTGCTTCCCTGGACAGCTTGCTCCCCGGATCTTTCGCCGATAGAAAACATGTGGTTCATGGTTGCTCAACGATTGAACCAGATTACATCCCCAGCTGCCACACCAGATCATCTTTGGCAACGTGTGGAAGCTGCCTGGTCTGCTGTACCCCAAGAACACATCCAAAGTCTCTTTGAATAAATGCCGAGGCGTGTGGCAGCGGTGATCTCCAACAATGGTGGTTCTCTGGCTACAGATTTTGGCAGGAACCACACTTCACAGAAGTCTATAATTTTAATCATTTGATACTTGGTCAACATGTTATCTATAAAATAAATTTTGTTGTGATATCTCTTGTCTTTCTTGGTGTTGCAATTTGGGTGGCCAGCAGTGTATATTCAACGGATTTGAAATCTTAGGAAAATTGTACACCATCTTAATACCTTACACCACGGGCACAGGCAACGCAGGGCTAGCCACGCAGTGGCTAGTATCTCATAATGAAGCTGTTTGGATACTGTTGTGCGTTGGTTGGTTGTTTGGATATTGTTGGGCGTTCATTCAAAATACACTTTATAACAAAAAACATCAACGCACCAAGAAGAGTTGTCTGATTGCGATAAAAATTGGTGGATGTAAAGAGAACATACATAGAAAAACAAACGATTAAAATAACAGAACATTTGAATGATTTATTTCAGAGTTTCACCGTTACAAAGGGAGTAAGTCAATAAGGCGTTGGTCCACTTCTGGCTTTTATACAAGCTGTCACCCGGCGTGGCATATACTGAAAAAGTTTCCGGATGGTGTCCTGCGGAATTTCTTGCCAAATTGTCTCCAACTGTCAGGCCGAATTGTCAGCATTCCGGGATGATTGCAATCACCTTCCCATAAGGCCCCAAATTTGCTCTATGGGAGAGAGATTAGAAGACCTAGCTGGCCAAGGAAGCTTTGGGAAAGCTTGAAGACAATTCATAGCAACACGTGCCAACCGGGTATTATCTTTTTGAAAAGTATGCCGGGGTGTCGCAAAAGAAACGGTAACAAAACAGGTCGTGGAATGTCGTATACGTACCGCTGTGCTGTAAGTGTACCAGAAATGACTTCCAAAAGGGTCCGCCTATCAAAGGAGATGGCACCACAGACCATAACGACCTGTTGTGGGCATGTGTGGCGTGTGATAGTAAGAGATCCACACGTCTTTAGACGCGTCTGCGGTTGCCATCAGGACACAGCTAGAAACGGGAAACGGTCGCCGTTCAAAGTTGATCGAGCCAGGCACTATCCTTGGTGCGTCGATGTTTGGTGCGTTTTGTTATAGAGTGTAGCATGTTTAAACGAGTTCCAGCTCTGAAGGTCCAGACTAGATGTCAATAGGCTCCTGCTCCAGTTAAAAATATGTACCTGATGTTCTCTGAAATACGTCAAAATATAAATTTTATTCCCTCATTTAAACTCAAGCAAAACATAGAAATGAAATAAATATGCTGAACATTTGTCAAAATAAATGAAGTAACTGTGATAATTTGATATTGACAAAAAAAACACCATTTTGCATTTTTAGTATTATCTCCTTTGTAAAGGGCCGCGATTGTCCTGTTCGAAGAGTAACGCATCAGCAACTGTTGCGAACTCCGAATTCGACCCAATCTAAGACCGTCGTGTCCATTTGGATGATCTGTCGTGGCCTCAAATACACTCACGTTGGTATGGTGTGGAAGTTTGGAAAGTGGGGTGCCAGCTCATGTGTTGACCTCGTCATCTGAATGTGGTTCAAAACTTCGAGGTATTGTCCTATGGTATTTCCCTTAGACAGTTGCCAATAGCCATTGGCGTTGTTCCAGTACGAAGTTCCTCCCACTACCTACCACTTTTGTAAAATTTATTTTTTGAGTTCTGTTACTTCTGGTATGGTAATTATTTTTAATCAACGTTGCACTGGTGAAACACAACGGTCTATTTGCGACGGTCCGGGTTCAAACTCGAAGTGATAGATTCAAGGACACCACCACGTAATTATGAAACATTGTCAGACGACGACTGTCATTTCTGGGGAATCTGAGGTACATCCAGTATGTAGTCTGGCTTATAATAATAATCAAAATTAAACGTTTACTTTTAAACAGCATTTTATAATTTTAAACAGCATTTTATAACTTTAAACATAATTTCATAATTTTAAACAGCATTTAATACTAAGAACGGGGGTAGAAATCTGTCAACAAGGTTCCAATAGCTTTAGTCGATGCTACCCAAAGTTTCTCAAACGCTGCCCTTGAAGTCTCAACGTCTCAGAACAAAAACAACATCCAAAGTGTGCTTATATTGCGAGATAGGGTGCCTGGCTTCTTTGAACACTTCTTCTTGCACCATTTCCTCGAAAGGATACATAAACAGCTCTCTCCCACTCCATGCTGGTTACGACTTGGTGGTTTATTTTTCGTCGGCAGTTAATCTGGGATTGAAGACACGTTTACCCACTTTCCACCATCGTTGCGTTTGTTTGGACTGGAGATCTATTTTGGGCACCGCTCATAATCTCGGGGGCTTAAGTGGATCTTCGAGGCATCGGGACAGTTGGAACTTTGGGAAAGATCGAAAGAGTTTCTGGAAGTGTTTCAGAGGGCTTCTGAGGTTCAAGACTTCCCTGGATGACTTTCCATCTTATGTCCAGGCCTTAGCAAATGCATAAAGGGAACAAATGCATAAAGAGTTTCAAATATTAGCTTGCAATTCATTTCTCTCCCGCGTCAGGGCAAAAGGTATTAAGCCTGATTTTTAATGATTCCGATGGAGTTAAGTGCACCATTAATTTAAAAATGAATTAAATTTATTTGTATCATGACATGTTTCTTTTCTACTTGAATATTTGTGATAAAAGGAAATTTCAACTTAAGATTCTTAAAGGTAACTATTTTGACGAGTTTAATCGTCCAGCAAGAGCTGATTTACTATCTTTTTATGGCGTAAGGCCATATCGCCGAGCTGAGCCAAGTAACGTTTTTCATCATAAGTAAAAAGAAACCAGAGGAAAGTTTTTATTAACACAGAAGAGATGAATGTTCCCAGGGTAGTTACAGGAATAGAACCTGAGTTCGAAAACTGCTAACATGAGCAAATCCACTGAGGTAAGAGGGCCTTCGCTTTGCAAGGGAGTTGTTTGCACAAATTTCTAAAGCATTAGAATAAGTACAATATATAATCAGCTAGTAATTACATTTTATAACTTTTTTATCTGTGTATTTTGCTTTGTTTCATAAAATGGATGACATAACAGTGTAAAGAATTGATCACTGTATCAAATATAGGGAACATCAGTGTAGAATTACATCAGAAAGTGTAGGTCATAACTTAACAAGTTATAAGCCCCTTCTGGAGGCTATATAGCATGTTGAATGGAGTTCTTATGCTATCTTGTTGCAAAATATGCCAAAAATTCTGCAACTTCTATTTAACATCCCTTATATACTTGGGGTAATGCAGTTAAGAAATTAGCAAATTTCAGGGCACAATGGTTGACTTATTTGGAAGATACTGACATATCTGGAAAATAATGTCTTATTTATAAAACTGATACAGCTCGAAGATTTTGTAGTGATAATACAAGCCATGGGAAACTCAAATTAGGAAATATGCTACAAAATTTGAGTTGAGGTATGTAAGAATTCTAGAAATTGAAAATTCAGAAGCTTTTTATCCTCAGATATTTTCAATATTCCTTCTACCCTTCCTGTAACTTTTAACTTTTGGGGTACGTCATTTTTCCCGAACAATAACCATATCATCAGCTATAAGCGACATGAACATTTAAATCAACGTGATTTAAAATTTAAATCAAGCTATTTTTATTAAAAATTATGCTTTAAATTAAACTTTAAACTTCTCTTTATTTTTTTTTATTAAAACTTAATAATATTAAAAATGAAATAACCTGGAACAGATGCATTTTTTTTATACACATAAGTTTATGAAATTCTTTCCTAAGAATGACCCTTTTTCAAACTGAAAATAACTGTCTTATTACTTTGACGATAATAGGATACAAATAATAGGATATAGGGAGGAGGATACATTGGCACCTCAACTATTCTTCATTTTCGGAAATATCTTGAAATTTTCTTACTGCTTTAAATTTTTCTTTTTGGTTTTTGGAATGAATATAAATTTTCATTTGTTCTTGTAATTATATATAGATTACCATGCACTTGCATGGTTAGTTTTAACTTTCATTTTCTGGTTGAATACACATCTGCTGCTTAATCATTAGCTCTTTACTCTTTGGATGTTTTGCGTGTTTGAAGGTTATACTTGTTTAGCTGTTAGAGATCGTTGCAACTTTAGCACACTCTTTTGTTAGTATGTTAGTATTGTTATTAAAATTTTTAAATTTTATGAAATGTTATTTTTTTTATTGTCTTGTGTCCTATCACCTTTTGCCTAATTTATCTTTCTATTTTTTTATGGCGTTTTTGGGGCGGTGTGTGAGTAATTTTTTGCCTACTGCTGTTCATACGTAGAAAACGCCATTTCGTGTTGTCTGGAACCTTCTGCACCATGATAACATTTGGTGGTTTCAATTAAAAATAATTTTAAAAGTGATGAAAATATTCATATAGGACAAAAAAGATGATCATGAAATGGGAAATTAATTCATCATTAAATTTAAAATGTTCTAAATTTAAAGGTTTTTCAATGCGATTATTATCGAGTTGCTTAATACATTCATAAGTAAAAAACCAACATCATGTATACAAACGACACTCTGTGATGCACGGCACAATTCAGAGAGTTTTTTTTCACCTTTTCCGAATAAATTCTGTGTTTATCACTTTTTCATTCGAGACAAAGAGTTCCTTTTTTTCGTTAAAAGTATATTAATCTAAAATGCCATGCTTCAGTACCAAACAATAGGTAGCTCAATTTTAATTCCAAAGTTTCTCGAACTTTATGAAATTGTTGAAACCTTTTGAAGTTTTATTGTTATATAAATTAAACAATGTATTTCCAACAGTGTTTTTTAAATAGTGTAACAAATATAATAAGAAACAGTATGAAGTAGTAACAATGCTTTTTGTTCTAAAAGATTTATGAAAATTTTAAGAGCGATTTTCTGTAAGCGAGATACGCTTCCTATGGGAGAGTGATAGTTGTCATTTTTGATTTTTTTTTAATTTCCATCAAATATGCTCCCATGAATTCTAATTACACATCAGAAAAAAAGTGTTAATTTTTTTTCTTGCTATGTTACGGTTGTTTTTATGGTGGGTGGGTGGGGGGGGGTAAAGGTCGTTTTCTTACACAAGAGCTGAAATATGGCAAAATGTAATTTAATTTTCTAGGAAACTTTAGACAGGTGCCAAGGATTTTTTTCATAATCTACTTATACGTACAATACTAGTACTAAGTTTTAAAAATGAGAATTTTGTGGCATCTTGCTAAAGTTTGCAGGAAGGGAACCCACAAAATTAGGTTTCTATGAGTGGAAATGTCCAATTTACAGAAATTTAAAGCTTAAATTCCGCAAACTTCTGACAGGTGCCAAACTTTTTGACGTGAATTATGTTTTAGCATTCTGTCTAGGCTATTACTGCATGAAAATAATTTTGGCAACTCTAAGGAGTTTTCCAGAAATTCATCTTAAAAACCGACTTTTTTCCAAATTCCACCATTTTTTAATGTTACATATCTCAAAACTTCAGATTCTAATAAGCATGCTAATAGTGCCAGAAGATATCATAATTGTTATATAATAACATCACATTGTCTGTTCCTTGGCACTATTCCCAGTTTTTTTATAAATAAGAGTTATGTTATTATCAAAATGTTAAAAAACTGCCAAATCTGTGTTGCATTTAACCTTTTTTAATTAATCAAATTTAACTATAAAAATTAATTATGATTAACTTTAATATTGATTATATCATTAAATTTAATTTAATGTTATTAAATTATATGTGATAAAAATTTAACTATATCTATATTTTACATTGAAACCACTTCAGACTAATAGTCTACTGTGACTATTTTTAATCCCTTCCAATTTTACATTGTACCTACTAAAATAATAGGTAAAGATGGCAAACAGGAAAAGGTGACCTACCCAACACTTGCAGACAATTGCAATCAGGATAGCCACAGCGTGGCAAGAACCAATTAGATCGAGATTTAGCAGTCATCAAGAAGCACAGAAAAAGCTACCTCCACAGTTGTCATGATGTTTCTTCATCACAAGATACCTTTACAGAATTTCTATCTCTAGGTGGAGTAAGGAATGTAAAGCCATCCGTTGTTAAAATTCTGCATGCTTCTGGTTCCATAGACAAAAAAAATGTGAAAGGTATATCTGCGTATCACTTAGCAAATCTTCAGAATAACCAGGGAATACGTTTTAGGAACAATCATGGCATCAGTACAGGAAAACAAACAATCAATCGAATTCAGGATGTAAATCACGACTTGAAATTCAACACCATTCATCCATTTCTCTTAAACTTCTAAACAGGTATTTACTAGAAGAAGAAAACCAAACACAAGTACCAACTCTGTCCTGAAATGGAATGTATGTCATCATTTAAAACTGTTGTAGAATTCGACTTTCATATACTTGATGGACATCATACTATTGCAGAAGGCACTGGTGTAACAAAAAATGATGTATATCAAGAAAATGAAAATGGAAAGCTAAAAATTTAACGTTATACCATCAACATCCCTCCAAGGAGATTTCACACCATATACATTGCATACAAAGGACAGAATCTATGATTCCATGGGATGGGTTTAAAAAAAAGAAAAAAAATCATAAACTATACCTGAAACAAAAGAAGTTTATATATGATGCTTTTATGAATGGAGAACTAGGTGGAAGAAAAATTAGTCTAAAAGCTCTTGTGAAAAAAAATTAAGTTTAGTTAACAAATATGGCGATAAAATTTTCTAGGTTGGCATTACACAACAAGAAACAGACCCTACATGCTTACTTGAACACAAACACAATCAAAGTAGATGTTAATAAGATGTCACGGAGTTAAGTAGGTTGTAGGTATGATTATAAGTAGATGTGTAATGTTATTATATTGCAAAGAAGATGCTATGGATATAAGCCATGAAGAGGACGAGGAAGAATTGTTTAGAATCTGTAATAGACGAATGCCATTACAAAGAAACTTGCCAAACCATTGCTGAGATAGAGTATAATTTACTAAAAGAAGAAATACCAACTAGATAAAAGCCGAAAATAGAACAATATAAATTCTATGGTGTGTACTATACCAAAAACTGTAATATAGGGAAAATTATGAGCCCTGAAGACACTATTACAAAGACACATGAATTTTCTTCATAAGACGGGAGTGAATCAGTGTGACAGGCCTAGGCATCCAGATATTGAAAATATTAATAAGAGTTTTGTTTTGACCAGTTGAAATAAGTGAGTGACTCATTTTTAACTTACCAACGAAGAAGAGAAGGATTTAAAGAACTCATATCAGAAATTTAAAAAAGTTTGAGAACAACGGAAAAGTGAAAACTTTTGAATTTCAGATTTCAGCTACCAATTTTAGACAGAAAAATAGATTCCATGAAATAAGTTCGTAATCGTTAATTTTTTTAAAACATTACAAAACACAGTTGTCCTATACAAATGTAATTTTTGAATACCATTTATTGGTTTGTGTAGGATAATAAAAGTTTTTAGCATTACACAGTTATTTGTCATTGAAGTATTTTCTATTCTGACATATTTTAGTAATTATTCCAAGTGTTCAGTCCATGTCATTCAAAAACATGAAAAATGACTGCTATTTATCTAGAAAAAAACATTTATTTCAATTCTGAAAGTTGAAGACTTTCTTATATATTGGGTCTTCATATATTTTACTTTCTTGTATATTAATTGAATGAAATTTGGTACAAACATGATTTTTATCCATTTGATCACCATTTAGTAAAGCTGCAGTGAAGAAATATTTAAAAACTTAACATCCATGGCTATATCCAGGATTTAATTGATAAAAATAACCATTGTCAAGGTAATAGTTTGAAGTTTTGATATTTTAAAATGCAACACAGAATTGACCGTTTTTCAACATTTTGATGATAACGTAACTTCTATTTAAAAAAAACTGGGAATAGTGCCAAGGAACAGACAATGGGATGCTGTTATATAACAATTACGCTAACTTCTGACACTAATAGCATGTTTATTAGAATCTGAAGTTTTGAGATATGTTGCGTTAAAAAATGGTGGTATTTGGAAAAAATGTGTTTTTAAAATGAATTTCTTTTTTTTTTTAAATTACGGCGGGCACTCGATTGCTAATCATAGGCCACTGCAAGGCCGGGAATCGATGGTCATTTGTGAAGGGGCACCCAATGGGCGACCATCAATACCCCTTACTAAGGACAAAACAATTACATCCATGCCCTGACCCCGGATTCGAACCAGAAACCTTCCGATCCAGAGGCCAACACCTTAACCAGTAGACCGGTTGGTCGACTAAGATGAATTTCTGGAAAACTCCTTAGAATTGCCAAAATATTTTCATGCAGTAATAGCCCAGACAGGATGCTAAAACATTATTCACATCAAAAAGTTTGACACCTGTCTGAAGTTGGCGGAATTTGATCTTTAAATTTCTGTAAATTGGACATTTCCGCTCACAGAACCCAAATTTTGGGGGTTCCATTCCTGCAAACTTAGCAAGATGTCAAATAATTTTCATTTCTAAAAAGTAAGTAGTAGGTAAAGTAAGTATATTATAAAAAAAAAACCTTGGCAGTTGTCTAAAGTTTTTTAGAAATTCAAATTAATTTTGGCCGGATTTTGCTACAGTGTAAGAAAACGACTTTTAACTGCCCTATATAAAAAAAAAACATAATTTGGCAGCAAATGTTTTTCTTCCAAAAACTGTTCACTTTTTAGTAAGACACTATAGAGAACGACTGGTGTAAATTTCAGCAAAATCAAATATGTCAACTATCACAAGCGTACCTCGCTTACAGAAAATCACTTTTAAGAAACAACCACTTCATGCGTATTTAATGTATCGTGAACTCAACCTCAAAATGGACAAATCTTCAATTTTAGCGACGGTGTTTTTGTTCCCATGGTTTTGGGGTTTATAAACTGATTGTTATTGGTGATGCGGTATATTCAGCATGGCTAATGATATATATTATAATTATTGTGGCTTTAGACAACGACAAAGTGGAAAGAATTAGAAAAGCAGAAAGTAAAAAGCAAATAAATGCAAAAGCTAACGATGGAAAAGTTAATGAAGGTCCTATAGTAAATTCAGAAATTGAAGTTACAAAAGAGGATAAAAAGAACTGGTTTATAACTATGCCTTTATAACCAGCGGAAGAATTAGCAAACATAGAAGTGAATAACGGTAATGCAATGATAAAAGAAGAAAAGGATACATTGGCTTATGGGGATTTAAAAGACTTGGTGAAAACCAGTGATTATATTGCGAACTAGCAAAATACCCGACCTTACTCGGTTTGAATTGGTTTACTCTAGATTGAAGAGATAATCAAAATATATAATGACTTACGTTTTTTGTAGAATAAAAATTTATTTTAACACCTTTCGCCATCTTTATATTTTCTACAACTTACTTTGGACACAAATCCTACACAATTCATCCATTCATGTAATACATTTCACATACATCGCACAATTGCTGTATGACAAAGCTACAAAATGACGAAAGGTGATACTAAGGTTACTACTATAAAAGACGATTTATAGAAAGATTTGGAATTCCCTTTCTTAAGTTCTTTTCATGTTCAACTCAATTAATTAAAATTACGATTTACGGCGAGTGCTCTCGCACTCATAGTCAACAAAACAATATTTTTTTACTTGTGACACTCTTGTCTCCGGTATGCGACATTGTGAAATTTTGCAATCTTCTCCTGTCATTACTACAACGAATTTTTTAATGTTGGAAAAAGTTCTAGTTTGGAATTTTAAACATTATTATTCTTTCAATAACGGCATTATTCTTTAAATAACGGCATTATTCTTTCAATAATGGCATAACTACACTTAAAATTTACTGAAAATTTATACTGACTTACCTAACATTTTTAAGTCTAATACTTTGTGGTGCTGTTGCGTGTGATGAGAAGGAAAACACATTTATTAAAATAATAAATATTTAAAATAGGAAACAGCGAAATAAAACAAAATAAAAGATGTCGCAAAAAATTGTTCTAAAGATATTAATTTGTGATTCAATTTTATCTCTTGATCTCGCACAGTTGCCACAACTTACAACTAAAAGTGTACAAAATTTAGAAATGAGAAATTAATTCAGAGCGAAAGAACCAGAAAAAATATCACTGCTTGCGCGATCTTGTTCATTCTCGTTTCGTTGAAAAATATCGTCTGTCCCAAATATTCGGAAAATCGTTTTCATTGCGCAAAGAATAAAAAAAAGACTCGAAATAAATGAAGTATCAGAAATGAAATTCCATAAAAAAAATAATTTTTGAAGAATAATTACTTTTTCAGCAGTACTGGTAAAGCAATCGAAGTAATCGTAATATTCAATAGACATTCCAATTTTTCCAAAACTACCAAATTATGATTGATTTAAGTATACTTACTCAGGTGTTTTAGCATGAAACTCAACTAAATATAACAATAAAGAAATGTTTAATATTGCATTCACTAAATTATTAGATAGTGTATACACTAAAATACAATGCAATCAAATATCTGGAATAAAATTTATGTGATGTCTACACAAACACACAAACACAAAATCGAGCATAGAACAGAAAGACGGACGGACAGACTTTCGCAACCAATGCCACTCACTAAATGAAGATAAGTACTCACTGTATGCAAATTTCCATGAAAATATATTAAACCGCGTGGACGTGTATAGGGCACAACATACAGACAGACAGACAGACAGACAGACACCAAACGAGAAAAAAGCGGATTCGGCATCAGAAGGGTCCAAAACGGATAGAAAACTTGAAATGGGTCGAAAATATTGAATGTACAAACAAACACTCCATTCTTATTTATATAGATGATATTTGAAAAGTATATGAAACAAATTAATCGGTGATTAGTCATATATGTGTTCATGACCTTTGTGCAAAAAGTATAGTTAATTAAATTAACTTTCAGTCAATTTAGAATTTATTTAACAATAACAACACTGTTTAATTCTGTTGGTATTGACTTTAGAAAATAATAATTCTGTTGAGAATATGATTTACGTTCAAAATAACGTTTTCAAGTGAAACGACATTTACTATTAAGTCTCATTTTCAAAGTTTTTACTTGTTATTTAATGTAATGAAAGAAGATAATAATGTCATCACATTGAGATAAGCAATCTTAAAAGTTTTGAATCCTAAGTAAGTACACAGCTCTATAGAAGTATAGTTTTACAATTATCTTTGAAGGATAACTAAAAATGTAGCTTAATCTTTTTTGATAAACTTATAAAAGTACTAGCAAAATACCCGACCTTACTCGGTTTGAATTGGTTTACTCTAGATTGAAGAGATAATCAAAATATATAATGACTTACGTTTTTTGTAGAATAAAAATTTATTTTAACATCTTTCGCCATCTTTATATTTTCTACAACTTACTTTGGACACAAATCCTACACATGCATATCCATTCATGTAATACATTTCACTTACATCGCACAATTGCTGTATGACAAAGCTACAAAATGACGAAAGGTGATACTAAGGTTACTACTATAAAAGACGATTTATAGGAAGATTTGGAATTCCCTTTCTTAAGTTGTTTTCATGTTCAACTCAATTAATTAAAATTACGATTTACGGCGAGTGCTCTCGCACTCATAGTCAACGAAACAATATTTTTTTACTTGTGGCACTCTTGCCTCCGGTATGCGACATTGTGAAATTTTGCAATCTTCTCCTGGCATTATTACAACGAATTTTTTAATGTTGGAAAAAGTTCCAGTTTGGATTAAAAAACATTATTATTCTTTCAATAACGGCATTATTCTTTAAATAACGGCATTATTCTTTAAATAACGGAATTAGTCTTTAAATAACGGCATTATTCTTTAAATAACGGAATTATTCTTTCAATAATGGCATAACTACACTTAAAATTTACTGAAAATTTATACTGACTTACCTAACATTTTAAAGTCTAATACTTTGTGGTGCTGTTGCATGTGATGAGAAGGAAACACATTTATTAAAATAATAAATATTAAAAACAGGAAACAGCAAAGTAAAACAAAGTAAAAGATGTCGCAAAAAATTGTTCTAAAGATATTAATTTGTGATTCAATTTTATCTCTTGATCCCGCACAGTTGCCACAACTTACAACTAAAAGTGCACAAAATTTAGAAATGTGAAATTAATTCAGAGCGAAAGAATCTGAAAAAATATCACTGCTCGCGCGATCTTGTTCATTCTCGTTTCATTGAAAAATATTGTCTGTCCCAAATATTCGGAAATCGTTTTCATTGCGCAAAGAATAAAATTAAGACTCGAAATAAATGAAGTATCAGAGATGAAATTCCATAAAAAAATAATAATTTTTTGAAGAATAATTACTTTTTCAGCAGTACTGGTAAAGCAATCGAAGTAATCGTAATATTCAATAGACATTCCAATTTTTCCAAAACTACCAAATTATGGTTGATTTAAGTATACTTACTCAGGTGTTTTAGCATGAAACTCAACTAAATATAACAATAAAGAAATGTTTAATATTGCATTTACTAAACTAATATATAAGGTATAAAATAAAATAAAATTCAATCAAATATCTGGAATACAATTCATGTGATGTCTACACAAACACACAGACACAAAATCGAGCATAGAACAGAAAGACGGACAGACAGACTTTCGCAACCAATGCCACTCACTAAATGAAGATAAGTACTCACTGTATGCAAATTTCCATGAAAATATATTAAACCGCGTGGACGTGTATAGGGCACAACATACAGACAGACACACAGACAGACAGACAGACAGACACCAAACGAGAAAAAAGCGGATTCGGCATCAGAAGGGTCCAAAACGGATAGAAAACTTGAAATGGGTCGAAAATATTGAATGTACAGACAAACACTCCATTCTTATTTATATAGATGAATGTGAAACTGAGAGTAGAAATTTGTCAAAAGTAAAAATGAAAGAACGCAGTGAGGAATTTTTGAATGATTTAACGAAAATGGATGATAGTACTGATACTGCAAACATATCGTGTCTGTCCGAGAAAAGAAATTTTGAAAATCGATTTCCAACGTCTGGATTCCATCCTTTCAGCGTAATGATGGAAGTAATAGCTGCGGATGAATTGAAGAATTTAAGGGCACAGGATACATAATTTGGCTCAAATTTTCGATTTTTTAATTTTGGGCTTAAAAAATAGCGGGAATTAAGACGATTCCAAAAATTTATAACTTGTATAGGTTTGAAAACTATAAACACATTTAAACAGACGTTTACGAATGTAAACAACGCCTGTCTCACCCGTTGGCCTAGCCCTCTCCCAGTAAAATCACATGTACGTACGTTTTGACTTGCACAATGTTTCGGATAGTTTTCAGCCTCATTTTTACTGCAATATTGACAGTAAGTTTTTCTTACTTTTTACTTTAATCTGTGTGAGTAGAATTAAATGCTTCTTTATACATCACCTGCACAATGCACATGTCTTTTTCAAGACATGTGCATTGAGCAGGTGATTTTTTTTTTTGAACCGAGCTAAGGGATTGAACCACGTGTTTTATGATTTGGTAAAAAATACAGCTTCATAAATTGATTAAAAAGTTCCTTTTGCTTATTTGAAATGGCGAGAAAAAAGTTGTTTGGTAGACGCAAATTTAGTGGAAATCGGTTTACTGTTGTGAGGAAGGTAAATGCTGCTGATGACTCAGTGACCGAAATTAGTGCATCTGAGAAGAAGATTGACACAACTTTTCCGGAAGCTATCTAAACATGCCAGAATGAAGTTAAAGCTGTTGAAACAAAAGAAATGTGATTCAGAAATGCTGAATCAAAATGATTATGGTGCTGGAAAATTTTAATCTAGTGAATTTTAAGCATAGTAAGTGTTTTTATGTTTTTTTTCATTTTTCTCAAAATGTGTTTTTTTCATGCTTTGGTACACTTTTCTTAAATTCTATTGAAGCTACACTTTTCAAATTTTACACACTTGTTCAAACAAGTGTTTTCAATAAAAATACCTATTATTTTAAATTTAAATGCAGAAAATATGGAAATATCACTAAAAAAAGTTTTAAAAATTCTGTTATTTTTGAAATTATAAAAAAAAAATCTAATTTTATTTCTATTAGATTAAAATTGAAAATCCTTCTTATTATTTTCAAATGGGATATCTTTTGTTGCCAGGAAAATTTTGGAGACAATACTTGCAATAGTTTTTGAGAAAAGTGTACCAAACTGGGATATTGTGAATTTTTTTTTTCAAACAGTTAAAAAGTAAGTAGTTTCAGAAAAAAAAATTATGAAGGGAATGCATTTTGTTACAGTTAATTATAAAATGTAATGCGTATATTTTCAAGGAAAATTTTTTTTTAGTTATATGGTTATTTTTAAATTGTATATGGCTTGACGAATGGTGAGCTTAAAATTCATGCATTTAGTCTATCGAGGTGGTCGGTGTGCCCTTAACAGAATCTGAAGATGGTATTATTTCTGCAAAAGGATTGTACGAAGATTTCGAAGACAAACACTCGTCTGCTAAAGAAGAGCACGTGAAAGTAAATCCAGTAGTAACATGGGCTTTTGGAGATACTTTTAAGGAATAAATGAATTAAGGTGAAGGCAAGAGGATCCCACCCACATCATTTCAAAGTATGACTGGAAACTTAGTAGCAAAACTTGCAACTTTTGGAGCCGAAGAAGAAGGTTCTACTGATGATTCAGCGAAGGATATAAAGAAACCAGATTTGAGTTCCATGATCGAAGACGATAATTCACCATGCGAGAGGGAAACTTTACAGATAAGGCCAGTCTCAAGTTTGGTGAACAAATAACCGTGTGAGGTATATCAAAGGCAATGCACCGTTTATTTACACTAGAAAAAAAGGTTGCAGTCAAGATTTTCTGGGCCTGTAATGAGATATACTCAGAAGCAAAGTCCTAGAACCATAAAACTGGAGCAGATTCAGTCTTCTGAGACACTTAATCCTATTCCTGGTCTAGCTGATTTTATGAATAATTCACTCTTTTATTTCGAGCACCGTTTCCATTGGGCTCATATGAAAAGCAAGATGAAACATAAACCGAATTTGAGATTTATTGACGAAGGCAATACCTATAGAGAAGGACTTTATGATAAAGTTGGGGTCATTGGAGCTACTGAAGTTGCTAGTGGTAAAATTAAGCTGTCCATCAAAGACAGGCTGGCCTCATTATTGACGAACAAAACTCCAAAAAACACACATAGATTGAAGAAAAAGGATTTGTTGAAAACAATTAGGAAGAAGTTATTGAAAAGTAAGAACATTAATTATTTTCATAAGTGATGGTTTAGTTTCTTTAGTTAGATTTTCATAGGCTTGTCTAAAAAAGGGATTATTGTATCAAGTTAAGTACTATGCACTATGCAACGAATGTACTAGATAGTTAATCATGTTTATATAAAAATGAATTTTAGAATCTAGGTAATATATCATGTAATGGGGGGTGGGGGGTGGGGGGAAGGATATGTTGTAATAATGAATTTCATAACAAAAGTTCGTAAGGACCGTTTAGTAGTAGTTAGTTGTAAATAAGTAAGTAAGGTAGTTTTTGATAAGTTGTTGCAAAATTGATTTTCTCGTGTAAGACAAAGTATTTTCAGAAGAAAAAACATTTTATGGACTACCTTTCAAAAGAATATTGCACTGTGTAATGTTTGGAATTGTTATAGAATTAGCGACTGATTAATTAGAGATAATAATTTATGTAATACTAATAATTTTGAAAGGAAAATTTCAGTTCCGTAAGATTTGTTGCGATGAACTTAGTTGTCTTAAGTAATTATTCAGTTAGTAGTTCAGTTTGTTGTTAAGTTACTTAAGTTCATCTAAAAATATATCTCTTGTATAAAACAAATTATTTTCGAAAACGAATATTTTGTTCTCTATTTTCAAATGCCTATTCAAAATATCTCAATACCTGAAATCTAGTAAAATATCGTGAAAAATTGGAATGTTTCTTTGAGCAATATTTTAAAGTTGAGTTGAAACATACTTATCATAAAATAAGTGAATAAATACAAATAAAATGAGATATGTTCTAAATAAGCCGACCAACCGGTCTAGTGGTCAAGGTGTTGGCTTCTGGATCGGAAGGTTCCTGGTTCGAATCCGGGTCAGGACATGGATGTAAATTGTGCTGTCCTTTGTTAGGGACACTGATAGTCCACCCATTGGGTGCCCCTTCACAAGTGACCATCACTTCTGGCCTTGTATGACACAATGACTTCGGTCAATTCTGTACTGTATTGTATTTCTATATTTTATCATGTATTTTTTATTTGTCTTTGCAATCTGTACCCAGCCCTGCCATTGAAAAAAAATTTTCTAAATAAGAATTCAAATCACTATAATATTTTTTTCTAATCTGGGTTGTTCACTTAAAAATTTAGCCTGGGTTGTGCATTTATTAATAAAGATACAATAACAAGACAAAGTGCATGGCTCCTGCAGCAATAAAACCGAGAAACACACCTACACAAAAGAAAAAATTAAAAAAGAAACAGTAAAAAAATTTGTTTATATATTTTCGCAAATGAAAGTGTTGGTGGACCAGGGCGTCATAAGAGAGGAGCCTGATCTAGACTGCACAAAATGGTATTATGTATAGATATCTGTTGTTGTTGTTTCTCATGCCTACACTGACAGACCAAAGGAGTGCCAGGCCCGTCGAAGACGGCAAGAGGGTGCGCCTTCCATGTAAGTGAGCCCTATTGGGAGGAAGTCCGACTTTGCTCGACATACATGACACATCCGTTTTACAGGAAGGTCCCTTTCATACATCCATTCAATCACACATGTCGTAATTTAGATCCCAATCAGAGGCCGATGACCCCCTGATCAGGTACCCCCAGAGGTATTGATTTGGTATGGGGACATGGGGGACTTTGTGACCACGACCTATTTAACGTGCCCCAGCCACCATTAGTGAACACGATGGTCTTTAGCCAGGTCGAAGCGCCGATCTCGCAATCATTAGAATTGCAGGTTACGCCGAGGACAGAACCCACAACCCTTCTGATGCGAGCCCGACGCTCTACTGACTGAGCTACCGCGGCTCGCGTATATATATCTATTGTATGTATATATATCTATTGTATGTATACATACAGAGTAATTCATAAAAGATGGGCAAAACTTTAAGAGGTGATAGTTCTCTTCCAAACATACAACTTATTTCCTCCGGTTGACGTTTTCTATACTTCTTCTAATGTTTATCATGCATATATTTGGACATTTTGAAGTTTTTGCGAAATTTCCACAATTTTAAGTCCGATATCTAAACAAGAATTTGATATTTAGATTATATTTCAATTATTATTTATAAAGAGCAAATAGATTAAACAAATGACACCTCAAACGTTGTGCTAGCACTAAGGAGGCTGGAGCTAGATTAAATTAATGTGAGCGGGAGTGAGCATATTTTGTGGTAATGATAATGGTAATTATAGTTAACGTCGTACTAGAGCAACATAACGCGCTACTGACGACGGTCCGGGATCAGTCCCTTCAGGGAAAGATCCGAGGACAACACCTCGTAATTTTGAACCACGGTCAGATGACGAAGCGACACATGAGCTGGCACCCCACTCTCCAAACTTCCACACCAACCCAACGTGATGACATTCGGCCACGGCAGATTTAAGGTGCACCAGCCGCCTCCACACCATAGGCTTACCAGCAACCATGTCCGGACCCGGATTCGAACCAGGAATTTTCCGATCTAGAGGCTAACACATTAACCACTATACCGGTTGGTCGGCCATATTTTGTGATTCAACTTTGCATTGCGATTGCATCAGTCGGTGACGTCAGCGCAAGATCAGTGAGTATTTATAACATGCTTTGTTTATTGTTCTATTGAACGCGATATCTTTCATTTATGAATTTATTTATGTTTTTAAAGTTATTAATTTTTTCGTGATCCCTTTTAAGTGATACTGAAAAATTAAGCGTGGTACCCCAGCTTCTAAAGGTAAGACGTACTCTAGTCAATTTTACACGATGTTGTCCTCTGATCTTTCTTTTCGGGTTTGTTACCGGACAATCGTCAATAGCCCATTGTGTTGCTCCTGTGTGTCGTTAATTAAAAACTTACCTATTTTGCCGTACTTAGTTTTCGCAGGTGCACTATACTTGATGCTGTCTAGGCAATGACGGAAGTGACACCTTAGCTGATACCCTACTCTCCAAACTTCCACATCACTCTAACGCGAGGACATTTGAGGCCACGACAGATTTAACATGCATCTGCCCTCCTTGTACAAGACGGTGTTTGGTTGGATTCGAATTCACAACCCTCCGGCTGCAAATCTATTAATCCTCCACCCGTACTACCGTTGTCCTCCTTGATTCTCACAAGCCAGTGGAATAGCATTTTAATAAAAACTTATAAAAAACAGCTGCTGTAAATGTCCTAAGAGTGAATTTCGTCAAGGAAACATTTCGAATTAAAACACCGAATTCATTTCCCATTAAAAGTTCCCAGGCCATAATTACAACTGTCATGAATCACAGTAATAACTTTAATATATTTATAGCATGACATTAAGCCATTCGCCCAGTCCAGAAAGAAAAAAATATGCAAATGAACGGCTTAAATATCACCGAGAATACTTTTAACGAACATAATCGGCTAGCTCGAGAGTTTCGACACTTCACACATCTGCAGTAAGCGGCTTGAAAAATGTCGAACCCCCTTAAGTGAGTAATTTATTCTCTTATTAATAGGATTAACACTGACGAGGTGTATCGGAAAATGTCTTGCGAAGCAGATGCTTGGATATTAATGTGTCCTCATACTTTTCAGATTTGAAAAGAAGTAAACTGTTTGTAGAATTACCAAATTTAATTTCCACCTGTCACGCGCAGTTTAATATGATAGTTTCATTAACCTGTCGATAGGCCAAGAAAAGTGGCATTTTGAGCTCCCTTTTTTAAAATGAATGTGACACAATTTATTCCGGTAATATTTCAATGGTTTTTTTTTTAGATGTAGAAAATAATTCAATAATGAATGCTGACGATGAAAGTATTATTTGGGAAAGACCTAAAAAATTACTTTACGTCTTTCGAAGATTTTTTCCTTTGGTGGTTAATAAATTGAAATTTCTAATTGTGACTAAGAATAAAGGGTTTTTATTTAGAAAATATTTTAGTATTTCACTCACACACACATGAAGGATTAAAAATAAGAAATTTCAAATGGCGGAATTTTATATCGTGGTCTTAAATGGTGAAATTTCAAATGGTGGTCTTAGTGAAGTTTCAAATGATGGTCTTAAACGGTGAAATTTCAAATGGTGATCTTAAATGGTGAAATTTCAAATGGTGATCTTACATGGTGAAATTTCAAATGTTGGTCTTAAATGGTGAAATTTCAAATGGTGGTCTTAAATGATGTAATTTCAAATAGTTGTCTTGTTAAAATTTCTAACGATGGTCTTAAATGGTGAAATTTTAAATAGTGGTATTTATCGGTGAAATTTCAAATAGTGGTATTAAACGGTGAAATTTCAAATGGTGGTCTTAGTGAAGTGTCAAGCGATGGTCTTAAATGGTGAAATTTCAAATGGTGGTCCTAAATGGTGAAATTTCAAATGGTGGTCTTAAATGGTGAAATTTTTAATGATGGTCTTAAATGGTGAAATTTGAAATAGTGGTCTTAAATGATGAAATTTGAAATGGTGGTCTTGGTAAAATTTCTAATGTAATGTAATTTCTAAATGGTGAAATTTCAAATGGTGGTCTTGGTAAAATTTCTAATGTAATGTAATTTCTAAATGGTGAAATTTCAAATGATGGTCTTAAATGGTGAAATTTCAAATGATGGTCTTAAATGGTGAAATTTCAAATAGTTGTCTTGTTAAAATTTCTAATAATGGTCTTAAATGGTGAAATTTCAAATAGTTGTCTTGTTAAAATTTCTAATAATGGTATTAAATGGTGAAATTTCAAATGGTGGTCTTAGTGAAGTTTCAAATGATGGTCTTAAACGGTGAAATTTAAAATGGTGGTCTTAGTGAAGTGTCAAACGATGGTCTTAAATGGTGAAATTTCAAACGGTGGTCTTAAATGGTGAAATTTGAAATGGTGGTCTTAAATGGTGGTCTTGGTAAAATTTCTAATGTGATGTAATTTCTAAATGGTGAAATTTCAAATGGTGGTCTTCGTGAAATTTCAAATGATGGTCTTAAATGGTGAAATTTCAAATAGATGTCTTGTTTAAATTTCTAATAATGGTCTTAAATGGTGAAATTTCAAATGGTGATCTTACATGGTGAAATTTCAAATGGTGGTCTTAAATGGTGAAATTTCTAATGATGGTGTTAAATGGTAAAATTTCAAATGGTGGCCTCAGATGATGAAATTTTAATGCTGGTCAAATGCTGCCTTAAAAAAGAACTCATGTAACCATCTTGTTGACTTGTAGTGCCCTCTCTCTAGTGAAAAATCTGTACCAAAATGGGACAAATTCTAGGCGAGGTAAAATGTTTTTCCTAAGTGGATCTTCATTCCCCTTGGAGTAACAAGGCAGTTTTGTCTCGCCGAGCTATCTCATTCTTAGAGAAATTGGTTAGATGATGGACGAGCCATCTAGTCAAACACTTAGAGGGTAAAAAAAGTTTGCAGAAATTTCGTATTACTCATAAAAATAATTCGTAGTTATAGCGGTAAGCATGTAATGCTAAAGCAATTTTTCTGATGTGTGAAATTTCTTTGTCCTTTGAAAAATAAAATAATCTTCTCTGAAAAAGTTTAAACCCTTTAATAACCGTACGCTAGATTAAGGAACAATGTAAAAATCTCGATAATATCGTACAAAAATATGCGATTGAAAAAATTAATAAACCCACGCACACGTCGTATGAAAATTTGTCTTAGTGATATCATGTGAATAGTCCAGAACTGTTTTTTTTTTAAATTTTGAAACAGGTTTTTGCATTAGAGACTGGTCACTACAGCAAAGGTTTCGATACAAAGATACCCCATCAGGAGGGTTAATTGGTATACGTATAGTTATGACTTATGCTCTTTGTAAGTCTCAAAAAATATAGTATAAGTATGACTGCTTTTTCTATAATTGAGAAAAAATGTAGTATTGTCATGACTTTTGTTCTTTATAAGTCTCAGAAAAATGTAGTATAGTTATGGCTGCTCTTAGTATGACTCAGACAAAATGTAGTATAGTTTTGAATTTTGCTCTTTGTAAGTATCAGAAAAAATGTAGAATAGTCATGCCTTTTGCTTTTAGTAAGTATCAGAAAAATGTAGTATAATTATGACTGCTCTGTATATCTCAGACAAAATATAATATAGTTATGCTTTTTGCTCCTTTTTTCTTAGTAAGTCTCAGAAAAAAAGGAGTATAGTTATGACTGCTGTGTATATTTTAGACACAATGTAGTATAGTTAGGACTGCTCGGTATATCTCACACATAATATAGTATAGTTATGAATTTTACTCTTTGTAAGTCTCAGAAAAATATAGTATAATTATGACAACTCTTTGTATAACTATGATAAAATCTAGTATTATGACTTTTGCACTTTGTAAGTCTCAGAAAAATGTATAGTTATGACTGCTCTTTGTATGACTCAGACAAAATATAGTATAGTTATTATTTTTGCTCTTTTAAAGTCTTAGAAAAAATGTAGTATAGTGTTACTAATTTAGTATGATGTTAAATGTAGTATATATATATAGTGGATTGCTCTGTATATCTCAGACCATATGTAGTATAGTATTGTCTTTTGATTTTTGTCTACGATAAAATGTATGTTATTTTTCCCGTAGTATTATCGTTCTGTGTAGCATACGATGACAAAGATTTTTCATTAAATTTCATTCAATAAAAGGCAAAATAGTTTTTGAGCTACATCGATTTTTCCATTTCTTTCTAAATTTATGGAGGGCCACGGTATCCTATATTTAAGAGCAAAGGAATAGCATACGGGGGTTGCGAGTTCGAATCCAACCAAAGACCGTCGTGTACAAATGGGCGGGGACTCGAATGTTCTCACGTTTGCGTTGTATGGAATTGTGAAGAGTGGAGTGCCATCTAAAGTATTGCCTCGTCATCTGACCGTGGTTCAAAATTACTTGGTACCTCGGATATATATCTTAGGAATTGACCTGGGAGCGTCGTCAATAGCCCGTGTTTTGCTCCACCATGGCGTTAACTTAAATACCTACCTATCATATGTTTCTAAATTTATGGAAACCGGTTTAGTTAAAGAGCGTTATTTACAAATTTTTTCAGATACCAGAGAAATTTGTAGTAAGAAAGGTTTTTATATAAAAGCACAGTTGTAATTGCTCGAATATCACTATTGTATTGGAAAAAAAGTATTGAATATGAAAGCAAAATATTCCAATAGATCTACTCATACGATTAAGACTAATAAAACATTTGATGATCGTACAGTTACTTTAGGTACTGTTTTACATTTCTGAAAACAATTGAAATACATTTTATTCTAAAAAATGCCGGCCGACCAACCGGTCAAGTGGTTAAGGTACCTCTGGATAGGAAGGTTTCTGGTTCGAATCCGGGTTAGTGCATGGATGTTTGTTAACGTATGGTGTAGAGGCGGCTGGTGCACCTTAAATATGTTGTGGCCTTGCGTCCTTACATGGGGTTGGTGTGGACGTTTGAAGAGTGTGAAGTCAGCTTAGGTGTTGCCTCATGGTTTAAAATGAACTGGTGTTGTCCTTGAACCTTTTTCTTAGGGAATTGTTCCCTGACCGTCGTCAATAGCCCGTTGCGTTGCTTTAATGAGACTTTAATTAAAAATTACCTACTATCTATCTTAAAAATGTCGATTTCCAAATATATTAATCCAAATACAGATATAAACTCAAAAAGAAAACATATAACGATGCTTGAAATATTTTATAAGAATTCAATTTGAGTTTTAAACGCAGAAATAAAATATTTCTTTTCACTAAAAAAAACCGGGAGAAATACCTGTTTTGCATGATTAAATTTCAATTTATTTGCAATGGAAATTTTCAAGTTCTTCACGCACTACAATGCCACATGATCTTACATTTGAAAATAAGTAATGACTCAAGAACTTGGTATAAAGGATTTGAAAACAACAGATGGCAGGGTATACAACGAATAAAATTGGACTCCACTACAAATCAGCATGTATCGGAAAGAATAAATCTACTTTCCCCGTGTTTCGTATTTCTCAAAATGTATGAGAGGTTTCATGTATCCTACTGAATGTGGTCGGTTAAATTTCGGGAAAAGTTTCACTTTATTCTACATTTTTTTTTGCACATACTTTTTCCCGTTTACATTTCTTGTTTCCTATTTTCTTATAAAAGTATTCCACAAATATTTTCCCTCTGGTTTCTGTATTTTCAAGCTTTGAAGGATGGTAATATCCGAATTGAAAAGTTTTGTGTTTATTTTAAATATAGTGTAGAGATATCAAAAGTAAACAACCCGGCATTGAAACCCTGAGCGAATTTCAAATAAATCCCAACCGAGCCAGCGTGAAAGCCTCCAGGGAGCTTAGAAGGATCCAGGAAAATGTTCTGGAAGATACGCTATATTTATGGTAAGATTTGTAGCGAAAGAACAGTTTTAATTTACGACAAATACAGGTCTCTCTCTCTCTCTGTCTCTCTCTCTCTCTCTCTCTCTCTCTCCCAATCTACCATTAAAATAATCCGTCTTCATATTAAGTAATTGATTTATATGCTTTTTTAACGCCACAAACATTCAAAAAGCAATTTAGGGAGTGTCTTCTCTCCATACTTTATTTGTATGGCTAACGTAACAACATGTTTTGCGTCTAAGATTAACGAGAGTCAATTCATACTGATTAACATGGTTTCAGCGAGTGCATTGCTGTTTTTATATAAATATTACTTTAGGAAGGACAAACTTTACACTTTCCCATTGAATGCGTCACGGAGTTTAGAAGAATGAACAAGGAGCCAAGCATATGTTTTACTTGTACGGTTAACGTAACTACATGTTTTACTTGTATGGGTAACGTATCTACATCTTATACTTGTATGGGTAATGTGTATACATGTTTTACTTGGAGGGGTAACGTATCAACATGTTTATTTATGTAGTTAATTATTACTTCTATGGTTAACACATCTACATGCTTTGCTTGCTTGGTTAACACATTTACATGTTTTACTTGTAAGGTTGCGTATCTAGATGTTTAGTTTGTATGGTTAACGTATCTGCATGGTCTACTTCTGTGATTAACAAAACTTAATTTACGGTGTTCGTATCTACCTCTAGAACAATTTCCTTACAGTATAGTAGTATACGAAGAAGTGCAACAAATCTCAATCAAGATGAAACTTTAGGTACACTGAAGTTGCACCGCCTTGCCACACACGTTTTTACATATCAATTAAGATAAATTCAGCTAAAAAAGTAGATTAAGACTCCAAGTGGTTTCGACGAGATATGTCGTCCATCAATTTTGCTAATGACGAGATATCTTGTCATCAAGATACTGCTGACTTGATGCTGACGAGAGCAAATTTCTGATCAGTTTTTTCTAATGACAAGACATCTTGTCTATCAAAATCTGATCAGTTTTCCGATTGAGGAGTTACCTCATTAACCTGAAGGGTTAACCTCGGTCACCAGGAGGTTAAAAAGCTATAGGCAAAAGATAAAATAAGACCTCTACTTGTACCCAAAAATAGTTCTGCAGTTAATAACAAAATATATACACATTACTCAAAAGATAAGACATTTTTCTATTCAAAAAGTGAGAGTTTGAATCCAATCAAAGACCGTCGACTACAAAGAGGGCTGGTGCACGTTAAATCTGTCGTGGCATCAGATTTTCTTACGTTGGCTTGGTGTGGAACATTGGTAAGTGGGGTTCCAGCTTAAGTATGACCTCTTCATATGATCGTGATTCAAAATTACGTGGTGTTGTCCTCTGTGTTTCCCTTCGGGTTTAGCGTGGAAGTTTGGAGAGTGGGGTGCCAGCTCAGGTGTTGCTTCGTCATCTGACCGTGGTTCAAAATTACGAGGTGTTGTCCTCGGATCTTTCCCTTAAGGGACTGATCCCTGACCGTCGTCAATAGCCCGTTGTGTTGCTCTAGTACGACGTTAACTAAAAAATTACCAATTAACTGTGTTTCCCTTCGGGTTTGATCTCGGATCGTCACCAAAAGTCGGTTGTATTGCTCCAGTGAGATTAAAATACTACCAGGACAGAAAATAATCATTTCAGCCATTTAAAGTTTTCCAGATCTCGCTTTTTTTGTCAATCGAAGATAACTTTAGACTAAAAAAAATATTAGTAAACTCTGCAACTAACTTCCATGATAGGTAGTTCATCTACGTCGTATCAGAGGAACATTGCGGTCTAATGGCGACGGTCTGGTATCAACCCCGAAGGGAAAGCTCCGAGATAATTTGCAATTTTGATCCACGGTCGGATGACGAGGTCAACATCAACCGCAATCTTCAGACTTCCCATTTGACTAACTTGTAAGAAAAACTTTTGCTTTGAAAATGTTGTGAATACAAAGTGCACGTTCTCTTTTGTATTAAAGAAATTATATCCTTACATACGCTGTTCCACCGATCTGTTACGATCCATACGTTGCAAGAATGATCAATAACTTAATGTGGGGGTCATTTATTTTGAAAAGCACAGAGCGCTTTCGCTTTAAAGAATCTACCGAGATTACGCAAAAACATAAAACGATTATCTTCTAACAAACAACATTTAAAAAGTGCAGTACACCTGAAGACAGTCAATTTGCATCTAAGGAAGTTTTGACAAACAAGCCATCTCATTTGAAGCATGTTTTTTACAAACTTTCCGGAAAAGCGCCATCGTTTTGAACAAACTTCCTCTTTTTCCCAAGCCAAATGGGGAAAGCACTCCCGTCGCAATTTGCATCTCTTGGATGTAAACGTGAGTCATATCGGTATTTAAAATACAATAATAACATTAGCTAAAAGCCGAAAAGAGGCCAATTTGCTGGAGTTTCCCATATTTTTTTCTTGGGACAAAATAGTGCCTCTCTCCCTTATCAACACCGGCGGATAATACTCTTCTGTTTCACAAGCGGATTGTGATGCAGCGTAAAAAGAGAAGGAACAAATTGAAAACAGTCTAAAAATATACGCAAGTGACGTCAATGCTGTATTCTTTCCCCTTATGCTTCCCTTCTTGGCCCTTATCCAAACTCAGATCGAACTAATTTTTGTATTTGGTTTTCTGATTTTAAAAGGGAGTTTTCTTTTTCGTTATCTTCCTTAGTTATCGGACATAAAGCTCCCCGTGAAAACGATAAGAAGGAGAGAGCGCGAGAGAAAAGCTAATGTGGCTAAATTGAAGTTTTTTTTTTTTAGAAGTTTTGTTTTAGTTTCATTTTTTATTCGGAGTTTGAAAGATATGGTGCCATAAGTTTCGCTTTGTCTCCATTTTGAAACTAGGTAACCATTGTCTGCTAATTCGAAGCTGACGATTCTTGCAGTACAGTTAAATAATTTGATGTGGGATTTTTAGTAAAATATTTATTTAAACGAAAAATTGATGTATACTGTGTTCAGTTTATTTGTTTTCATGTTTTGATTTCGCAAACTTTTTGTACCGTATGTATATTGGGAAAACTAAAACGTAATTGAAACTAGACAGCTTTTAAAATTTTGTTATCTCACCAGATATTTAATGACGAGATATTTTGTCATTAGCAAAATGCGTCAGACATTGATTTACGACATATCTCGCCAAATCCATATTAAGACTTAAAATATAGTAAAATTTTCAAGGTAACCAATATTTAAAATACTGTCCTACCTGCCTGTTGAGCTTAAATTAAAAAATATTATACTATCAAAATCTCTAACAATTATTCTAACCAAATGTCAGGAGGAAGAAAATTATGATTGCTGATTGTAAAAGACAGTAGAATCTGTGAACATCTTTATTGTTAACTTGTGAGGAACAGTGTTGAGTGTGGATATGTCAAGCAACTTTAATTTGTTTTTAAAATTTTGCTTGATTTCGTGTTTACAATTGATTTCTAAGTGTCTCAAAGTGCTTATATTTTGTATATGTGAATTCAGGAATTCATAGCTTTTTTGGGATGTAAAAATAATGTATTTTGAGAATTTTCTTATGAAATTCGAATATTGCATGCACCTTACATGCAATAAATACAACTTTAATCTTTTCGGTGGATGTGTCGACGATGTATGTTGTCGTATAAGAGAAACTGACCAGATCGTGATAGAAGAGATGTCTCGTCATTGGAAGAAACTTGGCCAGATCTGGATCTCGTCATCATAAAAAAAAGTCAGCAATATTTTCATGAGAATCTATTACATCATTAGCAAAATTGAAAGCAAAAATACCAGATGAGCAAAATTGAACTGATCTTGATCTCGTCATGAGCAAAGTTGACCAGATTTTGATCTCGTCATCATAAAAAATCTAGCAGTATCTTGATGACGAGATATCTCGTCATGAGCAAAATTGACCAGATCTTGTAGGAGATCTGGTCAAAAGTTTTTTGGAGGGTTAAATGAAACAACGGCAATGTAGGAAAAACTTTTGTCTGCGGTCCCTAATTCTTAAATCCAAGTCCCACTTGTGTAGCCATTCCAAAGGGAAACTTCTAACATTCCAGTTATTTTTAATGATAGATATGGTTTTATAAATAAAATGGAAATTTCACGTAGTTTCTCTATAAGCTAAGGAGTCATACCAGGTTAGAAGTATTAGATAGGTAAGTATTTTAATTAACATCGCACTGGAGCAGAAGGGCGAGCTATTGGCGAAGGTTCAGGATAAAACTCGAAGTAAAAGACCCGACGACAACACCACGTAAATTTGAATTACTTTCAAATGACGTGGTCACACCTTAGCTGGCAACCCATTGTCCAAACCTCCGTACCACGACAACGCGAGGACATTTGAGATTACGACAGATTTAACATGCACCAGCCTCCTTTGTTCACGAAGGTCTGAGGTTGGATTCACATCATTAGAAGTAAGCGATTAGAAGAGACTGGGAAAGTTATTAATTTATTAGTAGTGAACCGGGGCCGTTCTCGTATAAATACGTTTAGGATAATTAAGTTACTGGAATAGATCACTAGGCAAATTCTAAATAACATTAATTCTTTATTTTAATACTTAAAATGGGGTTGACCGAATCACCGACAAGGTCTGACATGCTCTTGCTAATCCGCCGGCGTCTACCTCGATTTCTCGTTCTCGCTTTTTCTACCTGTTCCGTCTCTGCTCCGCGTCCAGTGGTGAAGTGGTCAGATACGTTTCTTGGAGACCCAGGGGGGAGGGGTTGCATAACAGGTGGGGAAACGGGGTCGCCTGACCCGGGACGTACTCGCCTAATTTGGCGTCGCGGGATGGACAGCGTACGGCTGCGCTTCAGTTACTCCCCGGCTGCCCTATGCCAATACCTGTACGCTAACGAAAGAAGGCTATCTGGCGGACGGCAAGGGTCTGCAAGACTCCATAGATGATGGTATCGGTTGCCCACGGTACCGGATAAACAGGATGTTGGGGCAGCCTGCTGTTCCGTTGGGCTACTCAGGAATGCCGATAGGTTCCTAGGAGATGCCTGGGTGTGCGCCTCTGACACCCCTCGGCACGAATCTATGAAGAAAACTTTTCCGGCTCAAAAACGGACCTAAGGTTGACTGATATCATTGAGCCGGACCACATATCTTCAGCGCACACATTCCGGGGTCGACCACGTCCACGCCCTATCGTGTTCATCCTGGGCAGATAAGGGTCTTTCGGACGGCGCGTCACTAGGCCCACTTCTAAAATTTCTCATTAGAGGCTTTCCCTAGCTTCGGCTAATCCGCTGTGGGTTTTTAGTAACTCGGTACGGAGGGGTCTGCTTCCATTCGAAGGAAGGAAGGAAGGCTGCGCTTCAGTAGACGACGTGTAAGAAAAATATTCATCAATAGCTTTAGGTTCTATCCAGATAATTTACTTATTCATACTTGGATGATTATCTTTGTGTGTTTAGGAATGTTAGAATACTATTCTCTCCGACTTAAATGGGCAGATTCTTTTAATCTTAGGTACATGAACGAGTACTGGTGTTAGACGACAAAATTCATGCGGCAGATTATTTGTACTTTTCACATCGAATATAAATTTAGAGATGACGCTTCTCATGTTAACAAAGAGCTTTTAATGTTGCTCCAGGGCGACGTGAATTAAATTACTGTACCATATCTCTCATTTAAAACATCAAGTCTCTATTACTCAGATGTAATTATGAAATATTTAAAAGCCGATTTGAAATTTAATTATAGTATATTTTACCTTAGATGTCGAGATGAGCAGATTCTACATATTATAGATATTTATTTGATTATATCTAAGGAATTATTTTAGAGAAAATTAAATTCGACGATTCAAGGAAAATGAAAGAATAATGCACACATAATTAATTTAATAATAAAAATACAAAATTCATGATGATTAAATTTACTATACTTTCTTTAATGTTCATGGACATTGGCGAATCAATTCTAGGCGCCATTTTTTTCAGGAATGTTCAATAATAATTGAGTTAGCAAGATGCCGTGATTAAGATTCATATAGTGGATTTGACTTTTCTTCATTTTTTTTGTAAGGTTGAGAATTCCGCTTAATATTTTAAAAACTTATAGTTTTAGAAGAATGAGCACAAATTTTACATTAAATTCAGAGAAAACTAAATATTCAATTAGCAGCACGGAAAAAATATTATAACATTGAATTTCAACGCTTAGGGATTTCGAATTACACTTGCATATGTTTCTTGAAACTAGAACATTGTATCGAAACACACTGGTTTAGTTCTACTGAACAGATTTGAATGAAAGTATTCATTATTTAATTTGTGTATGAGTTAAATAGTATGAGTTAATATGTTTTAGTATGAGTTATATATATATATATATATATATATATATATATATATATATATATATATAATATTAGTAGTATGAGTTAATGAGTTAAATAGTTAATAGTTAAATGTTAATTGAATGTTCATAGTTATCGTAATCAATAATATTTATTGCTTAGTAGTTGAATCTACATCACTTAGTAGCTACGCAACCGAGTATTGATGATGATTAGAGTTCAATTCCGAAGGGAAAGATCCGACAACACCCCTTTATATGGTATCACGGTCAGATAACGAGTTCGATTTGAACACCTGAAGTAGCATCCCACTCTCGAAACTATAACACCATCGTAAGGACATTTGACTGACTGAAAATAAACGAGAAACACGATAGATTTACCAGCCTAGCTCACACCTACCTTTGATACGATGGAGTCTCGTTCACGTAACACTCTAATTACCGTTATATTATTGATAATCATAACAAATTAATTTATAACTTTATAGTAAACTAGCTAACATGGCGTTTGCTCGGGTTTCAAATACGAACGCAACGTTTCCCTGTGTTAACTCATACACAAACCCTATAGAACGTGTTTCCTTATCCATGTACAATTATTGCAGAAAAGCAAACTTCAGATATTAAAATTGGGGCTTCGAGTGGCACTTTTAGATTTACCTGTGTACCAATTTTCATAGCCACAGATTGGTCTGAAAATAGGAAAGAAATAACCTATGTTTTCCACATTTTTTATTATACATATAGTAAAAACATGAAACGTATTTCGGTTATAGCAATTGTGAGAATTACAGACAAGTATTTTGAATATTTACGCTTCACTTTTCCACGAACGCACATGCTTTAACTCACACTAGTTATATTTGTTCACTTAGATAGAATGATTCCATGGTCATGGGGCAAACTTGGAGGGGGTTGTTCAACTAACTAAAACATACATCTTTTGTATATGAATGTATGGTCGGAAGTGACGGATGGAGGCTCAAACACAAAAAATGAAACATGATCAGAAAAACATTGTTTATTTACAACATCCTTGCAAAGTGCTCTTAGCAGCAATAATTGCACTAAATGCTCAAAATTGCGACCACCAACAGTAATACAAACTCGGCAGCTGTGATTGGCTGGCAATGCTGTGGGTACAGGGTAGTAGTGTGTCTGACCATCCGTTATCTGATGCATCTCCGGGGAAACGTCCTTTGCAACAGTATTGTCAGCCGCGATGGGAGATTTTACAAATAGTGAAAAGACCGACATGCATATGATGTACGGTGCTGCTAATGGGAACGGCACAGCAGAGCTACGACTGTATCATGAACGTTTTCCGAACAGGCGTATGCCGAACCACAAAATATTTGAGCGGTTGCATCGGCATCTGTATTGAAATGGTTCATTTATCGCCAGATCTGACGGAAGAACTGGATCAAGAACTGTGCGACATTCAAACATGGAAGAAACCATCTTGAGCATTGTGGATGAAACACCCCACACAAGTACAAGAGCTATTGCTCGGCGTGTACATGTGAGTCAACCCACCGTTTGAAGAGTCTTAAATGAAGATTGTTTACACCCATTCCATATTCAAAGAGTCCTCTGAAAACGCAGCGTCTTCCACATTCTCACCACTTAGCACTTGAAAGTTCATGTGATTCATAAGCAGTAAGTGAAAAAAACTTCGTTATATTACCATTCAAGTGGTTTTGATGAACTATCTCGTCCGTCAAGATCTGAAAAATTATGCTAATGACGAGATATCTTGTCACTAAAACATCGCCAAATTTCTGATGAGGGCTTGAATGAAAATTAATAGCCCAGTTGGATGAGTTACGGATTAGCAACCGGTAGTTTTGCGAGTTAGAATCCAACCAAAGACCATCGTGTAAAAACGGGGCTGGTGTACTTTAAATATGTCATGACCTCAAATGTCTTCGCGTTGACGTAGCGTGGAAGTTTGAAGATTGTTGTGCCAACTCAGGTGTAACCTCGTCTATTGATCATGGCTCGAGATTACGTGTTGTCCTTGGATCTTTACCTCCGTATTTGATCAGGACCGTCGGCAACTGACCTTTGTGCTGCTCCAGTGCGACGTTAATTAAAATACCATACCTGACGTGATGATAATAACAAAATACCTTTGAGAACTATACCAGTAAATGCACTTGTACTCGCAAACAGATGGCTTCCAGCTATTTTGAGATTGAAGACATTTTACACATATTCATAGCATATTCACACTCCTGAATTCTAAGTCTATTTATGATGGATATAGTAATTGGATCTTGAAATTCAAATTACAATGCGTCTCCTATCTTAGATTGCGTTCTTCGGGGAACTGTTTATTGAGTTTAATGAATATCTGATCGAATCTACTGCTTATCATACAGAAACTGTGTGTACTGCAATTCATATTCATGATAATATATTTTCTTTTCGGCAACTTCAAGTTTAGTCTCAAGAGTTTGCATAAATTGAGAGTCTATGAATGCAGCAAATTAATGACGAACATGCAAAATCATGAACGTCAGTGTGTATCTATGGTATATTTTTGCTGAAGTGTCACAAAAGGGAAAATAGTATATGCGGAAGGTAGGTTTGGGTTTTATGGCTCATCGACAATGTGTGGACAAGGTGCGCCAAGCACGAAACGGTGTCGAATTATTGTGAAAAGAAAGGTAGGTATTTTAATCAATATTGCACTTGGGCAACATAACGTGGTATTGGTGAGGTCAGGGATCAACCCTAAAGAAAAAGATCAAAGGAAAACACCACGTAATTTTGAGACAACACCTCAGTTGGCACCCCACTCTCTAAACTACCACATCAAGTTAACAAGAAGACATTCAAGGCCAAGAAAGATTTAAGATGCACAAGGCTCCTTTACACACGACAGTCTTTGACTGGATTTGAGTGAAAAGAAAGGATTGAGAGATGAAAGTAGAGAAAAATCGCTTGGCTCTCCTTGGGTAGCACCCTTCATGTTTCCCAGAGGCAGTAAAATCCGTGGGAAGATAATAGATCACTAGAGTATCTCGGACTCGTGAAGGCCGTGGACAACTATGGAGGATATACTCCCTAGGAGGTACTATTTGTAAAGTATCTTTATTGAAATATTTTCCAAAAAGAAGAAATTCTTCTGTTTCCATATTTCCTCTTCCTGAACATTCGTCCTGTGAATCAAAACGGATCATGCAGCTCCGCATTTATTTCGGAAAGCATTTGTGTCGTTAGGTCCGCTGAAAAACTCTCCCCCGAGGCAAAGCAAAAGTCACGCTGCCGGACAGTCAACTGTTGGTCACGTTTCTAAGAATTCTTTTCTACCCTTCAGCTCAACGAGGGATGGAAAAGAAACTTTTGCAATGATCAAAAATTCCTGCTGCGTTCTTGCTCAAAGATAAAAACAGCCTAAATCTTCCCCAAGCCTCTTCGACTAAACTGCAATGAGGGAAAACTTCTACAAGGTGAAATCATCATCTGACCCCATGACTCAAAATTACGTGGTGTTTTGTCCGAGGATCTATCCCTTAGGGGATTGATTAAGGCTCGTCGTCAAAAGTCCGTTGTGTTGCTCTAGTACGTTAATTAAAATTACCTTACTTTACCTACAAGGTAGAAATGTTCCTTACAATGGATCAGATGGGTCATTTTGTAATCAATCAGGGCAGACTAATGTAAATAAGAAACAAATACGGGAGACAATAGAAAGAAGTAAACACAGCTATGACTATTGATTTTTTAAATCAATATTTCTTTCAAAATACCGACGCATGAAAATAAAAACTGGACGTATCCCGGCATTTAATAAATTTATGCGGATTAAATTATTAGTTAAAATATGCTTTTATATCCAGTGCTTTTTGAACAAATTGCGCTTTACTATTGTTAGTTTTTCAAAATTTTCATCAAAGATAAAAATATTCAAACAACTCTTCAGTACGTGCGCTGTATGTTAAATACATCTTCAGGATTCAATTTTTATCAATCATCAGGATTCATTTTCAAATTTTAAGTAGAAATCGCTAGACAACCACTGGTATATGGTTAAAACTAAATCAATCCATAGTTTCAGTAGCTCTTTGTACAGTGGAATGACCATTTCTTCACCGCAAAATAGTTCAGTTTCAATACCGTTATTTGACAGAAACATCTCGTTTATTTGAGTAAGTTTTTATAACAAAATTATGTTACTTTTCTTGTTCATCGGTTAGGTATTCCACACTTTTTTTTGCACGTTTCACAATCGTAATGTATGAAATTTAATGCACACATGATGAAGTCTCACGTATGTTTGGTTGGTGAAGGGAACGCGATTGGTTGGCTGTAATATACTTCATGCTGCGCCACACTGCAAATGTGACTTTGGGATGTATGAGTTGAAAAATGAACTAAATATCCTCCCATAGCAAGACGTTCATGAAAATTTTTTCCTACTATTTTCACTTATTTGAGTAACTAAAATCGTTGTCAAATAACAAAAGCAAGACGCAATGCAAAATTCGCAGATCAATCAGCGATTTCACCGGTCGCTCCGGCACCTCTGATTGGTCTGCACGTAGAGATTTGTGTCTTGCTCTATGTATTTGACCACGCCTTTCCAATATTTCGTGTCGTGATAGCAGAAGTCTGGTGGTTAAGGTGTTAGCCTCTAGATAGGAAGGTCCCTGGTTCGAATCCGGGTCTGTGCAGGGATGTTTGTAGAGACGGTTGGTGCAGCTTAAATATGTCGTGGCCGAAAGTCCTCTCGTTGGGTTAGTGTGGAATTTTGGAGAGTGGGGTGCCAGCTCAGGTGTTGCCTCGTCATCTGACCGAGGTTCAAAATTACGTGTTGTTGTCCTCGGATATTACCTTACCTTACCTACAAGGTGGAAATGCTTCTCAGAATGGATGAGATAGGTCATTTTGTAATCAATCAGGGCAGACTCATGTAAATAGATACAGATACTGGAAACAATAGAAAGAAGTAAACACAGGCTGTTAACTTTGACTACTGTTTATTTTAAGTGCATATTAAGTATAGTTTATTTTAAGTATTACCGTGTATAAGTTTCATAATTAATATCTAAAATATATAAATATAGAGAATCTAAATATATGTTATGTCTAAAACTTTAAAGAGCAAAAGATGAAATAATGCCTATTTTTGGTTTGTTGAAGAGAACACGATTTCTGACTGCAATTTTCGACACACTGAAAATATTGAGAAATAAATGAAATCCAATCGACTAACTCTCATCCTACATGAAGTCATCATTCATAAAAATTCATTCCTATAATTTCCACATATTTGAACCACTTACTAATACCCATTTCGCATCGAGGTATCAGTGTGACAGATAAGTTTAGAGAGTTTCTCTAATATCTCTAAATTTTTATGAGAGGGTGAAATCTTGGTTTAAAAAAAGTCGATTTCTTACAAATTCACAGTAAAATCGTTGTTTTAGATTCTCCTCTATGTTTTTACCTGTCAAGTACATCAAACCTTCCCAAGTTGTAAGTAACATAACCTATGTATAAAATATTTAGCTAGAGAACCTAAAATATCGCAAATGCCTAAAATTTCAATGGTATGGGGTATGGGGCGTAATCGTTTCGATTGCTAAATTTAAAAAGTAGGATAATCTAAAAGTGGTATATTTTTTAAATTCCTTTGTGAATTTTAAGTGTTTTATTAAGATTCCGAGTGTCACAAGAGAGTTATGATAAGGTAAAATAAGGTAATTTTTAGTTAACGTCGTACAAGAGCAACACAACGGGCTATTGACGACGGTCTGGGATCATTTTCTTAAGGGTAATTGGTAATTTTTTAGTTAACGTGGTACTAGAGCAACACAACGGGCTATTGACGACGGTCCGGGATCAGTCCCTTAAGGGAAAGATCCCAGGACAACACCTCGTAATTTTGAACCACGGTCAGTTGACGAAGTAACACCTGAGCTGGCACCCCACTCTCCAAACTTCCACGCCAACCCAACGTGAGGACTTTCGGCCACGACAGATTTAAGGTGCACCAGCCGCCTCTACACCATACGTTTACAAACATCCATGCCCGGACCCGGATTCGAACCAGGAACCTTCCGATCTAGAGGCTAACACCTTAAACACTATACCGGTTGGTCGGCGCGACGGTTCGGGATAAATACCGAAGAGAAAGATTTGCCGAGAACACCTTAGAAATTTGAACCACGATCAGGTGCGAATAGTCATGCAGGGAAGACTGAGATTATCAAACGCATAATACAGTTGACCCAGGATCCATCATGAAGGGGTAAGGTAATTGGTAATTTGTAATTAACGTCGTACTAGAGCAACACAACGGGCTATTGACGACGGTCCGGGATCAATCCCTCTAAAGGGATAAGATAAGAGGTAAACACCTCGCAATTTTGAATCACGGACAGAAGACGAGGTCAACACTTGAGGTGAATCCTCACTTCCCAAAGTCTTCAACGGTAGTATACCTGAGGCCACGACTTTGCTTTTGGCCCTTGAAGCTTCGTATAAAACCGTATAAAAATGTAAAGGTAGATAGTTGAGATATTTCAGCACTGAAGTAGCACAACGGACTGTTGGAAACTGCCCGGGATCAATCCTGAATGGAAAGATCCAAGAACAACAAGTCGTTATTGTGAAACATGGTCAACACTTGAGCTGGCTCCCTATTTTTCGAACTTCCACACTACGCAAACGTGAAGACATTTGAGGCCATGAGAGATTTAATATTCACCTGTCTCCATGCATACTACTAACTTTAAGGGACGCGGTTGTCCGTATGAAAGAGTAATGAATTAGCAATGGGTTGCAAGTTCGAATCCTACCATCAGCGTGTACAAAGGAGCTGGTACACATTAAATATGTCATGCCCCTCAAGTCCTCACGTTGGCCTGATGTCGGAGTTCGGAGAGTGGGGTGTCAGCTTAGGTGGGACATCGTCATCTGACAGAGGTTCGAATCTATGAGGTGTTGTCCTCGAATCTTTCACTTCTGGCGTGATCTCGAATCGTTGACAATAGCCCATTGTGTTCCTCCAATGCGACATTAATTTATATACCTATCTACCAACATCACTACTGTCTTTAGTTGGATCGAGTTACAAACCCGGAGCTCTTGGGTTGCCTAATTCACTACTCCCTCAACTACCCTACTAAATCTAAAGAATCTCGATTGCAATGTAAGGCGCGTGTATACTCTATAATTGATGAAATGGGACCAGTATATTTGTGACATTCCTAGAATTTCCTAATGGCTGACTGGCCATAGACTTTCGAAACACCTAGTCACAGGAAACACTCCTTCAATTACAGGTTTTAGTTGGAAAATGCACTTTCAATATTCCCGCTGCGTCCCCTAAACGACAGGACGCAACGGAGAACTTTTAATTAGAATTGACCTTTCCTTCGTAAGTGTGCGATGTTTGAATATTAAATACAACCTCTTTACTCTCCTAATGACTTGCCGTAACAGTCTTCCGAACGCGGTCGTTACTTTAACGATGACATTAACGACTGAGAGGAGAGAGACGTTCAGAAAGGGGAAGATAGTATTATTTCAATCATTTCAACGTTATTTCGATTTTCCGTTTCAAAAGGCTGTTTAGGATCGACATTCAAACCTTTATCGACGATGCTTCAGTTAACGACTTCTTACGGCTAAGGGCTCCATTCACTTGCTCTTCGCAGGAGATAGGATCGACTTTTTGCGTGAATCGATTTCAATTTTGCGAGGTGATTGACTTTTTGTGAAGTCGTAGGGAAAGTGACGACATTTCGCCTTAATATTGTGTGATGACAATGATGGTAGTTAGGTAGGAATTGAATTATAGTTGCCCTGGAGTAACACAATTGTCTATTGGTGACAGTCTGGGTATGGAATATTTTGATATTTGTAATTAACCTTTTGACTACGACTATAGATATGACATATATACACGCGATTCTTTCTTAGCACTATTCTTGAAACTTTCAAGATTTCTGCTGTAATGGCCGTAGTCTAAATTCTTTCTTGGCGTGATCATGGTACAACTGCTGTACCGACCGTAGTCTGAAGGTTAACGTCACACTGGAGCAACACAACGAGCTACTGGGGATAGTTCTGGTACAACCCCAGAAGGGAAATATCCGAGGTCAACAACACTTAACTTTGAGCCACTGTTGTTGTACTGAGAAAGAAATCTGTTCGTTGTACAACACCTGAGTTACCCTAAGTACGAAAAATGGATGCTAAACCACAGATAAGCGGAAAGTAAATTTTCTCCGAATTTATGCAAAAAAAGTCTGTTTTAAATGTTTATAGTGATATTTTATGCACACTAATGTTTTGCACCCGACTCAATCCCACCTTAGTAATTTATACTTTTATCAGGCTTCGTACTTTTTATGCCGTCGAAAGTCCAAGCGGGGAATAACGCCTTATGTCACAGTAAAGATGCCATTCACTGTCGTAAGTAGCTCTATCTACCTCCTAAGCGTGGCATTTCTAGATACACATTCCTTGACAAAAAATGTTTATTTTATGCCCATCTACCATCCTTTAAAATTTGGGCGGATACACTCCATAACAAAAAAAATCGACGCACCAAGAAGTTGCAGAATTACAGTGTTGCCGGGCTCGATCAACTTGCTACAGAGTTGACTGGGGACGTGTAGCCTTTAGTGACGATTCCAGTTTCCAACTGTGTCCTGACGTCAATCACAGACGTGCTTGGAGACATCTAGGGCAGCGTTCTGATCCGGCCCTGACAATCGCACGCCACACATGCCCACAACAGGGCGTTATGGTCTGCGGTACGTAGACGACATTTCATGACCAGTTGTGTTACCGTTCGTTTTGCAACATTACGGACTTACTTTTCAACAAAATAATGATCGGCCGCACACGGCATCTATTGCTATAATTGTATTCATGCTTTCCCATCACTTCCTTGGGGTCTGATCTCTCTCCCATAGAGAAAATTTGGGACGTTATGGGAATTCAATTGCAACCATCCCGGAATGTTGGCCATTTAGTCCAACAGTTGGAGCCAATTCGGCAAGAAATTCCGCAGGACACCATCTGGGAACTATTTCAGTCTATGCCACTCCAGGTGACAACTTGCATCCAGCCACATGTGGACCAACTTCTTATTGACTTCCGTAACGGTCAAGCTCTGAAATAAATAATTCAATTGTTCTGAAATTTTTATAGTTTGTTTTTCTATGTATGTTCACTTCATATCCACCAATGCTTATCGCAATCGGCCAACTCCTTCTCGGTGTGTCGATTTTTTGTTATAGAGGGTGTTTTCAAAACAAACTGTTTATAACTGATTGACCCCATTAGCTTGAATTTGGATTTTGGTTGCCACTCATAAATCTTAATCACTTTTAATGACCTGGTGACTACAAAATCCTCCGTGCCTTGTAATCCGTGCGTTTTTATTGATGACTATGCACAGCGCATCGCGGAAAGTTTTCATAACGAAAGAGCCCTACTTTTTCACCAGGTGCTGCCCAGTCACTTGGCAGTAGTATCAGGTAGGAAAACAGCGCTCTAATTACAGAAGGCCGCTTATTATAAAATAGGTTAATGAAGCAGAAAATGGATTCGTTCGCTAACGATAAGCAAAACGGATCACCCAGGGTGACGGTTCATCAAAGATCCGTGTGAAGTCTGTATGGATAAGTTATTTACCGTAGTTAGGGAAGCTTAATTACTTCGGAGCCCTCTACATGGTTAGATGAGTGATGGTACTTTAATGAGCATTGCGAAATATATGGGATGATAATTAATATCTCCCTTTCCGCTTAAAATGTATCTCATTCGTGGATTTGCTTTCAGTTTTCAGTGTTGAAATCTGTTTCAGGAAGCAGCGGCGTGAACTGTCAATAATGACCTTTACAAAGTGTCTCGTTTTTTTTTATTTATGTGCATGAGTGTATTCTATATGTTTCGAAATGAAAAAGCTCCACATTGAAGAAAAGTATCTCAAATTTGAACGTCAGAACCTTTAGGTATTTTAAGGACTAAAGGAAATGAGAATTGTCTCTTAACGACTAAATTGACTGATATTTTTATTTAGATTTCAACCATAGGTAACTTCGGCTCAACGGACCATTTTTATGTTTTTTAAGGTTTAGAACATAAAGAAGAATATAGGAATCGAATGTGCATGTGAATTGGAATACGATTAGATTTTGAAATTGAATCGAGTACTTACCCCTGTTATCCCAGCTGTATGGACTGGCAAGAATTATAATTACTGGACGTAAAGAAGACGAATATCAGAGGACAAATTTAACACTAGTTTAATTTGTTTCTAGACTCTTCAACTCATAACCGTAACAATTTAAAGTTTTGGTTGTAGGGGAGACACCCATCGCGTGTCCAACCCTGTTGAATGTCCAAGCTCGAATCCGTCTCCGTAGCGTCCTTTTTTCTTTTGCCCCACGGAAGGGGTCCAAAAGTTTCGGTTCGCATAAGGGGAGAGCTTCGTCGATTGTTTGCTTTTTCTCGCCCGCATGACGTTACTCAAAATCCTGCGGGGGAGGACATCGGCAACACCACTAGTCAATTGAGTACTTGAACGACATCTCCGGATGTTGTCTTGACTGACACAACACGAGTCAGCTGGTCGGTACCCGAGAACAACTGGGTCTCTGCCAAAAGGTTCCAATGGAGAGGAGGTTGCTGGCCATCCTTCAGTAGCACAAGATCACCTACTTTGATGGATTTATTTAGTAGCAGTCACTTGGGACGTGGTTGAAGAGCATGCAAGTAGTTGCGGTTCCAACGTCTGCAGAAGCTGTCTCTCCATCTGTAATAATAACTTCCACCTGGAATAAAGACTCAAAGATGGATTGGGTTGATGAATGGATTCCGGGATTTCTAATAGCGCGACTCCAATGGGAAAACGACCCGGAGTTAGAGCCCGAAGATCAGTTGTCTCCTTCGATAGGAGTACAAGAGGCCGAGAGCTGATCAGAGCTTCTGGCTTCAATCTGGCATAATAATGTGCACATCTCCTCGAAAGTCACGAGAGTTCCTCGACATGTTCAGGTCAGATGACGCTTGTCTAATTTCATAAAGAATTCCGAAAGACCTCCGAGAGATGAGGTAATACTATTTTAGCCAGGTAATGCTCTTAATGCCAAGGGATGCTCTTTTGTGAGTAAAAATCCTGGACAGAGGGTTCTCTGGACAGCTTAAAGAGTGCTTTGAGGTAAGCGGCAGCAACGACAAAGTACGTCCCATCGTCCAAAAAGATGTCTGTAGGATAACCCCGTCGGGCCACGAACCGTCGCAGAGCGGTCAAGAATGCCGCGGGCGACAAGTTTCTAGACTAGACACTATTTCTAGGTGCACTTCCTTAGTGCACATGCATATAAACAAGCATATGTACGATTTGGAATGTTCTGGCCTTTCTCTGATGTTGGCATTTAGTGTTTATAGGGCAAAAAAATCAACTTCCACGTTTTCGAAAAGTCGGGATGGGGTTATTCGGGATGTCGGAAAATCACCGATCAATTGGGTTGTGGGCTTAGAACAGGGCTCGAAATACCCGGGTACACAGGTGCACTGTGCACATGAAAATAAAATTGTGCACCTAATTTTTTCCCGCTAGGTGCACCTGTGCACCTAATTTAAAAACTCAGGTGCACCTTGTGCATCTGTATTAAAAAATATATTTCGAGGCCTGGCTTAGAAGATGATCGGAAGCACATAATACACTGAGTTCCTTTAGCACAGTTTTTCTGTTATCTAGAATCCAGAACTTCTGGCGAATTAAGGATAAGACTAATTCTGATCCACCATGCAGACTATGTAGGTAAAAATGTCTGACTATCGCGGATGTAATATGATGTCTCTTTGGAAGATTCATGGGGAATTTTTGGTCAAAGGCCAAAGTTTGGTGTTTACTCAGACGTTACTCGACTCTTTATCGTGCCTTAAGAAAGACTTTTGATGAAATTACTTTGTTGTTGTTGTTTCTTATGCCTACACTGGCAGACCATCGGAGTGCCAGGCCCGTCGTAGACGGCAAGAGGCGAGGGGGGGGGTGCGGCTTCCATGCAAGTGAGCCCCATTGGGAGGAAGTCTGACTTAGCTCGAATTTTTTTTAGCCAACAGATGACAGCACATCGACACGTCTCGTTTTTACGGAGAGGTCACATTTTCACGATATTCAATTATCCTCAGGCACACGGTTGTAATTTTGATCCAAACCAGAGACCAACTAAACCCTGGTTTGGCACCCCCAGAGGTAAACCCTAAACTAATAGCCGCATCGGAAAAAAAAATCTTAATAATTGTCCAGGGAATACGATGAAGAACAAACCATGTTAATTTCGCTTTTTTCCGATCAGTACATTCTCGGGAAATTGTCTAAGAATCGAGCTAAACAACACAGTTTTCAATCCTACGGCGTCGGCGGAACTTAATTTTTTTTTAAACTTTAAACTTTTTTTAATACTAGGGGGCTCCGCCAACTGCTCGCTTACGCTCGCCAACCCCCGGGGATTGCTACGCAATCCCATTTGGTTTGCTACACAAACCAACACTCCTTTTTACATATGCCATTTGGTTTGCGAAATAAACCAACACTCCTTTTTACATATGCCATTTGGTTTGCGAAACAAACCAACATTCCTTTCGCAGAGTGAAACTATCTAAATTTTATTAAATATATTAATTATATATGTTTTAATTACATAGACTAAAAACGAACTAGAACGCGTTATCTAAAGAATTAAATGCTCGTAATACTTTAGGCTAGCCCGATTTTCTTGAGAAAGAAAAACAACTACTGAATTCTAGATTCCTTTGAAAGAAAGTTTCTGACCATTTACTAGAATCTGACATTTTTATCAATTTTTGGTAGGAAATGTTTCCAAGTCTTCTAGAAAACTTTTTTAAACTATTCGAAAACTAGCTGCCAACCATGAAGTCCCCCCCCCTCCCACACCGAAATATGACTTTTAAAAAAATGCTACCTTTTGTTCTAAAAGGCTGCAATGTTTATCAACTCTGTGTTGCAAAATATACAAAGTTATCGTTTTGGTACATAAATTAAATTTTAAAAATTTGTATTTTTGATTGTTTCGAATAAATTTTATTTATTGACAAAAAATAATAATAATGACATAAATTTATTTATATAAAAAAAAAAAAAAAAAAAAAACAGAATTAAAAAATAAATAAAAATGTGACAAAACACGCATTTATTGTGAACAATGATCTTGTATTTCCTTGGAAGGTTTTGATAAGTCAGGTTTGCACGTCTTTGTTTTTAATTTCAAGCAGGATTACATGTTCTCATCAATAAGACGACCTCTCAATTTACTTTTGATAAGGTTCATGCATGAAAGAGATTGTTTGCATGAAGATGATGAGCCAAAGAGTGAAAGAACAACAAATGCTAGTTTCCTAACTGATCATATGAATCATAAATACAATTCCATGTGTTGAAAATTATCATGTGTGTATTCCTCTCTGCTCCAGGTCTTTCAAAGCAGACCACTTTTTCTGGGAACTAAGATCACATTTATTTTTCTCAAAATTTTCCATATCATTAAGGCGTTCAAATTTGGAGCTCTTTAATGCTTTGGTTTTTAACTCCAGTAATTGCATTTCAAAACCGCCAATGTCAATATTAAATGGAGAAAAATTCAATTTTGTTATACATCAGTACTGAGTTTTTTTTTTAACAAAGGCTAACGTCGCTATGCTATTTCTGAATTCCCGAAACCTCCGTAGAAAAGCATGCTTCGTATTTAACATTGTTGTTTTGAAATAGTAAATGTCAATTACCGAGTTATTTTCTTGGTGATGTTTCAGCAGACTACGAAGATGAATTAATGTTTCTCCTTCAAAATCTCAAACAAAAAGGATAATTTGTTTTCGAATGAAATGACTTCCAACATCGAATAAAATGTGTTTACTTTCCTCTTAATTTTATTATTAGAATTATTTAGATAAAACGTAACGTTTACCATGAAATAAAATTTTTGGATCCTCTGATCGTACGTTAATTCAGCATAGTCAACACACTTCTCAAGGATAAATGCTTTTATTGAAACGTTTTAAAATGTTTCCTCTTGAAAGCCAACGTACCTTATTATAACGTACTTACAGAAAATTTGCGTACACACTCTCCATTTCAACTAAAAATTCTTTAAACTGACAATGATAAAAAAAGCTTTAGCTACAACTATGTTGACACTCTTGATCACCAATTCCATAGCATTGTAAATTTCATCCGGAAATGTCTGCGCACAAAACGCTCCTTTATGGATGATACAATGGTAAACAAGTATCTCGTGATTAATTGTTTCCTTCAAATTAGAAACAAAATCTTTTATCACTTCGGTCATACTTTCTGCCCCATATGTTGACATTGAAACAATTTTATCGAGTGGAATATGTTTCTACATGCATTCAATGACAGCATTTTCAATATCCTCGCCACGTGTTTGACCTTTCAGTTGCACTAATCCTAAAATTTCTTTTAGGACCCAAATACGAAATAAATTGAACAAAAAGTGAAATTTGCGATACGTCATTAATGTCCCAAAAGATTCGTCAACAACTATTGATAAAGCTGAAAACAATTTAAGATCTTCGATTTGCTGATTGGTTATATTCGAAGACATTTTGACTGTTCTGTCTTTTACTGTTTTAGCAAACATTGGTAACTCTAATTTTTTAAAGAATTTCTGCCTTGTTCTTAAAATTCCGGAATAGCTCTTTGGATGCATTTATAAAACAACTTTAAACGTGTTAAACATCTGTATGGTTTGCCTCTCTGAGCAATCAGTTGATTAACAATAAAGATTGCACGCAATAGTTAAATACAGAAATTGATTTACCTTGAGTCTTCCGCATCAACAGCGGGATATTCACTGCCAACATTTAGTCGAAATCGATTCGTGGTAGAGCCGCACTCAAGTGGCTAAAGAGCCGCGGTTTGCCGACCACTGTGTCAAAACAATGAACAGTTTAAAAACAACTCTTTGATACTCAGTTTTTTGGAACTACGAATGGAAATTGCGGATTGATAATATGACGCCAACTTGGTGATCTTTGGCGACAGCACCATACGATTTAACCCAGTGACATATTACTTCAACTGTGCAATACGTCATTAGAGAATGATAACATACTTATTTTTTTAATGCATGAAAAGTTATTATTATAAAACGTCCATTCAATTCACAACGTGTATTAAATTTTTTTGAGCTTTTGAAAGAAGTGTTTAGATACAGATGAAACTATTTTATGCTTATTTTATATTTGCAACTTTTGTACGATTAAATCAAATGTTATTTGTTAAAAATGTTATTTGCAGTTAAATATTTTATTACTAATGCTTCGTAATAACTGTTAATAGTTAATGAAGGTTTGTTTTGTTTATTTAGAGTTTGAAATAAGTGTTTTGATAAAATTGTTGTATACTTGTTTTATATTTTTGTAACATTAAAAAAAATCAAGTATTATTTGTTTTTCGTTGTTTACAGTTAATTATTAACGCAACGGATTAACTGTTGTTTTGTTAATTTAGAGTTGCGCCAATGGCAACATGAAATGTCGGTTTATGCTCTAGAATGTAAACTGTTTGAATTAAAAGACAATTCTTGAACCTCTCAATTCGATGGATCGAATACTAGCAGAGTTAATTTTATGTTATCTTTATAATTCTTTATTGAACCTTGAGCAATCGGTGAGTTGCTAAACACAACACTATTGGAGGATCAAAAGATGAGAAAAATATCACGTTGTGTTCTTTTAACTCACTTTGTTCTACAAGTCCAATCTTCAATCGAAAAACAGCGTTATTAAAAAAGTATGTGAGACAGACGGGGGAAAATCCATACCCAGAGTTACGATTAGATTCCTGAAGGTCATGATGATGACAATTTTTCTTTGCTTCATCGGACAAGTAGCGGAAAAAAATGACGGAGAAAAGAAGAGTTTTTACGCGAAATGATGCATTCGAAAAGTCGAGAGGGTGTTATTCTCCCGGTTATTGATTCGTGGAGTGAAGGAAAAAAGGAACTAAAAATGAAAGTCAGAGTGAGTTATCAAAAGCGAAACAGCTGTTCATCACAAAAAATCAAGATTCAGAATTAACGGAGTTGTTTTTTGTTCAGGTCTCATCTGAATTGGAAAAAGAAATTGCCTTAAACGGCATTCGATTATTTTCCTTTGAAGGAAGAAATAACGGGAAACGAATTTCTTCAGTAGGGAATTGGTGGAACTTAATACTCTATTCGGATACTGCGTAAATATTGTTGGGAATTATTTTTAGGCGGATGTATTTAGGAGACGGTAGATTAATATTGATTTTTTCTTGTCAACGGTTGGTTTCAATCCACTTGTGTAACAGTATTAATCTCTGTTCAAATTGCTATATACTTGTTCCGATACAAAGAGAAAATAAATGAAGAACATTTTTCAAATCTATATATTTCAAATTTTTAGTCATTGAGCGATTCAAACGTATATATTTGTTCTGTGGCTCGCAGTCTTTCCTGTGTTCTTTAACAAGTTTTGACATTCTTATCCAATAGAATACTTCTGTTGGTTGAGAAGATTGGTCCTTATTTTGATCTTTGAACCTATGGGTATTTTAATCATGTGTTATGGAGTATAAGTAATGCTACACTAAAAGCTTTTGAGACGCGTAGCGTGTAAGTAATATATCCATAAGAAATATGTAAAGAATATATAAATGCATTATATTTTATACAATTTCGTATAAAAGAGGGTGTCTATAAATTACAGTTAATCTATTCTAAGCAGTAGATAGGTAATTGAATTAACGTTACACTAAAACAACACAACGGGCCATTTTCAATGGTCCGGGATTAATAACAAGGGAAATATCGGCAGACTGCACGTCGCAATTTTGAACCATAATCAGATGGCGTGAACCGTGGCCTCAAATGCTCAAGGACACATTTGAGTCCACAAAACAGATTTAACGTGTACCTCCGCACGGACGATATACCAAGAGGAGTGACATATTGAGGGCCGAGAAAATTTGTTTATTACAAATAACAAAAGCCCACAAAACTTGCATTCAAATACGCATTTTGTAAATGTATGTAAGACACGAAAAAAATATTGATGACAAAGCTTTATTTACCCTGCTGGTGATCGTCTTGACGAGGTATCTCATTAACAAAATTGACCAGATCTTGAAGACGGGATATCTCGTCATCAGCAAAAATAATCAGATCTTGATGAACGAGATGTCTCGTAAAAAACCACTTTGAGAGTTAAATATTCCTAAAAGCTATTTAATAAGTTGGAAAAAAGAAATTACTATTCTCTTTCACCCTTTTGAGAGGCTCAAAAATGTTTTTACTAAAACAGCTACGGTTTTGTTTATAAATGTATGGTCATTTGATTACTACACTGAAGTTGATTAAGACTCAGTGGGCTTTACAAGCATATATATTTCCTGAAACCTGTAATCTTTTCTGTTAGACTTCTGTGCAGTTTTGTCCTTAACAATAGAATCTGTGATAGGGGATTCATTCACCAAATAAATAATAGACTGTTTCAATGCCACAGTCTATGATAATTAATTACCTATCTACTTCAACCAATGTAGTTATCTATTCATTATGTGTGTCGTACGGGAAAATAGTGTACCACTCGGAAATCTCATGATGCTTATAGTCAAAACAGGACTACTTCAGTTTTAGGAAGGTAGGTATTTTAACGTCACACTGGAGCAGCACAACGAGCTATTGTCGATGGTCTAGGATCAATTCCCCAAGGGAAATATCCGAGGACACTACGTTGTTTTGAATCCTCGTCAGGTGACCAGATAATACGTGAGATGGAACCCTACTCCCCAAACTTCCACATCACACCAACGTGAGGACATTCGAGGCCACGACAGATTTAACTTACACCAGTCCCCCTTGTACCCGATGGTCTTTGGTTGGATTTGAACAGGGGGACCTTCCGTTGCTAAAACGCTACTTTTCCATCCACGCTACCATGGGCTTTCAGTTTTAAGAAAACTGCTTTAAACAAGAGACATTTGAGTTTTTTATTCTTTAAAAACAGACCGTTTCTTTCTTTTCTGATCGCAAATCAAAATTTTATGATATATATTAATATATTAATGTATATATATATATATATATATATATATATATATATATATATATATATATATATATATATATATATATATATATATATATATATATATATATATATTAATGTAAGAGAAATTTATCGTACTGCACATGGTTTTATCAATATTAAATTTACTTGAATAAAAATTGATAGCATCGAACATAAATAAACATTTCCTGAAACTTTTCCCAAAGGGAGTAAAATATTGATTTCTGCCACCCCCTTAATAAAATGCACTTTTGCGATAGGACTAACATTTTTATCCGTTTTCCATCAGAATTCACTTGTATTTTACAAGTTTACAAGGTTCTCAGTACGAAATTAGCTTTGCTACGTGGATTTGATAGATACCACAACTTGTTCATTTTAAAATATAAATTCCATGGCTTATCTACTATAAGAGTAGAATCGTATACATTGTATCAAAATGTAATTTAATGTCATATTTTAAACCTCCACATGCTTGCTACGATATAACCCTTCCATTGAGATCTTACCCATTTTGCTAATGACGGAATATCTCTTCATCAAGATATTGCCATGTTGTTATGACGAGTTCGAGATAAGTTTTCTACAGACGAGATATTTCATTCATCGAAGTCAGGCCAGCTTTGTTGAAGACGAGACTTCTTTTGCAAGTCAACTACTAGGAGAGTTACGATAGTAGGTGTATGGTATTTTTAATTTAGTCTCACTGGAGCAACACAACAGGGTTTGAGCGATTATCTGGTTAGGTAGTTTTTTAAGTAGGTATAAAATTAACGTCATACTACAGCAACACAATGGGCAATTAGCAACGGTCCGGGATCAATCTAAAAGAGGACCACACCACATAATTTTGAACCACGGTCAGATGACGAGGTCACACCTTAGATGGCACACCATTATCCAAGCTTCCACACCACGCCAACGGGAGGTCATATGATACCACGACTGATTTAACGTGCACAGACCCACTTTGTACTAGGAACATCAACTCTCAGAAAATAACCGTTTTTTTTTCGTCCGGTCATAACTGCCCCGGTTTAACCGAATAAAAATCCGGTTTTTAAAATAACCGAAAAAAAAACAATCTTTAAGAACTTCAAGGTGTTTTTATTTAGTTATATATAAAAAATGTAAATGTCGTTAACTGTTTATATTTATCACATCACAACTGTTACAAAAATTCACATTAATTCTAAAATAAACCAAAACTTGATTGTTTCAAAATAAAGGTGCACAAACTGATAAAATAATTGAAACATTAGTTACCTTGTTAATATTGTGTGTGTGTTTTACCTATTAAACCCAATTTTTTTATTTACCCTGCTCATAAATACTCGCTCAGTTATATACTGGTTAGTTAATCGAATTTTGTCATCCGAAACCACAGAATTCAGAGCAGATACTAACCTTTCAGATGGCACTGAACTTTTAATAACAGTCAAGTACTTAAAAACTAGCAATTCTAATGCGGGCGAACATGTCTTTCTTTGAACCCAAAATTCAAACGGACTACTATCCCTTAATAACAGAGGCTGCTGCAAATATAGTTTGAGCTTATTGGGAAAGTAAGCATCTGCACCCTCCAATTTTGGAAAAATGGATTTTGTCAAATTTTTGTCATGTTTTGCCCAAAGAAGGATTGGGTTTGTTGGATCGGAACTCTCTGGTATTACTGAAGGAGGCGAATTTTTTCTTAATGGATTCAGGCAGTGCGTTAACGTTTTGCTGACTTGGGAAACTGCTTGACTAGCAACTGTAGAAGACATATAAAGTTTTTTGAATATGCGGTCAGAAAGAGACGCTTTGCACAGAAGAGTGTTGGATAAAGGAAGTTTTGAACCAGAGGTAAAACTTTGCGACACCTTTGCTAATAACATTTTAGAAATATCATGAATAGGGGTAATTGTCAGTGATGCCTTAATACATGTAATAAGAAGGACAACTAGACTATCATTTAAATATTCACTCCCAGATTAAAACTCGGCGCCTAGGATATTAATATATGTGTTAGGTGTTAAAGATATGTGTTAGGCATCTCCTGTTGAATTTTACCTCGTAATTAAACGTTGTTTGGTATAAATGTACTTAAGATCATCGCTCACCCCTTTGTTTATACTTCAACCCGCATAGACTGAACAGCGCAAAGTCAGAGAATTAGAACAAGCTATGTCACGGGAGTGGTTGAAGAGGGATATAAACTATGTGGATCTTGAAAAATCAGTTTTGAACAAGAACCATTTGCATTCCATAAACACAGGCCACGAATATAATTTTCTTGAATTTTAGGAGCCGGTTTTTTTCTTGGTTATTAGTTTTTAAAATATTAACCGCGTTTATAACAGTGCCAAGAACCCCCCGCCCCAAAAAAAAAAAAAAAAAAAAAAAAAAAAAAAAAATCGGTTAACCGAAAAGAAAAAACCGACTTATCGGTTTTACCGCACTGTTATTTGTATCTCTACTTTGTATACGACGGTCTTTGATCGGATTTGAACTCGAAACCCTACGGTTGCTAAGCTGTTACTCTTCCGACTGGATTACCACGGCCATTTTAATACGGTAATTGCTTTGTTAAGAACCGGTGTATGTATGCAACTTTTTAAGATGAAGAGGTAAGTTAAAATAAGCATTTCTAAAGCCCAGATGAATTGTTTTTCTGTTGCCGTTATGAAGAATATAAATCCGCCTTGAGGGAAACATAAAAACATCTTTTGTTAAGTGTAATAAAATATAGATTCTCATATTATCGTTTATTTTTATGCTTCTAAGTCTATGTTCATTTTAACGATGCGTATAATAATAAATCGTTCGCTAGTAGGAACGAAAACTGTAGAATTTATTCGTCACCGGCTGTTATGTTTTTCAACCTCCCCATTTTAGATTTCGATATTTACAAAATGCCGCTTCCAGTTTGCAGTTTTAAGTTTTCTCGAACTCCAAATTGTTATTCCTCTGCTTACGAGTATTGTTTTTATTTTTACTTTAAACTCATGTTAGAATTTCTTTTCTCTGTGGTCTGCAATGATTAAATGAAATATTGGAGCAGCAGCTTTTATTAAAACAAGTATTAACATCACATGCAATTGGCATCGTATGTTAACCTTTTCTTGTTCATAACATTTCAAGGAGAACTTAAATAAAAACAAGGATAAACACAAATTTTTATTTCCAAAGATCTTCTGTTTAATGCATTTTATGTATGGGATGTCATGAAAAGTTGAAAATTGTTTTAGCTATTTGGTTTGCCTCAGAATATAAAATGGTCATTTTATCTTTGTAGGGTGTAGTGTTTTTCTTCGAAGGAAATATTAAAATGTGTTTTAGTAAAGGAGACTATGCTTTCGGATTTTAGTAGAAATGGGCCAAAACAATAATTTAAATAGCTATTTTCTCTTCACAAACTTATGATTAGATACATAACATTTCAACATCACCTGAAAAAAATTATCTGTTAATACTTTAAGCTATTTTATTTTTATACATCAGCAACAAAGCCAATAAACCCAAAGAGGATTTACCTTGAGACACATTCCTGTTACTTCTCAATTATTTATTTATAATAAAATGTTTTGGTAATAAATTAAGTCACTGCTTTTGAAATTAAATGTTATGAAATACAGTGAGCATGTATTGTTTTAAAATTTTGCGTTTTAAATTAATCTGATTATTAATAATCAAGAGGTATTTCGTTTTACAAAGTTAACTAATAATACATAAACAAAGCGTATATTTTTATTTATTGTTGTCTCATGATGGCATTCATCGTACTATGAGTTCATAAAAAATGACTAAAATGAAGGCATCTCTCTCTCCTTAGTTTATTAAAAACCTCCATCCCGAAACATTCTTTGAATTAATTTCATCGTACAAATTGATAGTATCAAAATACGAGTTGAAGTCGTCAAAAACGTGGCTACACTTATCGAAGTTCCATCAAGCATGCACGATTATAGTTTTACTTCTAAATTTATTACTCGTATTAAATAGTTAGAGATATAATGTTTTAATTTTATTGCCAAGTTTGGTAGCTAGTATGTCTTCCTCGTGAAATGGAATATCGCTCTAATTTTGTATCTCTTCTGTAGTTTATTGAATCTTCCATTTTCTGACTATTTACGGAAGATTTTACCATTAACCTTCCAAGCGGTTCGACGAAATACCGCGTCTCTTTTTAAGCGACGAGATATCTCGTCCTTCAAGATATGATGCACGAGATATCTCGTTAATCTCATGACCAATTTGGCAAACGATTTGTTAGCTCTTTATCAAGATATTTCCAATTTTTGACGATGAAGCGATCACAATCTGATCAGTTTCCTTCTAATGAGATATCTCTGACCAACTTTGCTATTACAAGACATCTTGTCACGAAGACCGATTGTTTGGGTGATGACATGAATAAGATCTGGTTAGTTTCTTTTAGTGATGAGATTTATCAGTTTTATTTATTGCCAGATACCTCGTCAAAACAACCACCAGGAGGGTTAAGTAATGTTTACCGTATTCGGTGTAAAATAGATTCGTTAATTTAAATAATACGATCATTTAATCCTCCAAGTTCGACGATATATCTTGTTCATCAATATCTGACCAACTACGCTAATGCGAGACATCATTATGAAAGCTTTGCCAGTTATGTTGTGATGACGAGATCAAGATAGGGTCAGTTTTGCTGATGACCAGATGCATCGTCAAGACAACCACCTGAGGGTTAAGACCAAACAGACTAATGGAAATGTGGTCCATTGTCAGGAAGACGCTGCGCCTTGTTGTCGATCCCCAGTGGGAAAGCCAAATAAGTCCCTATTCATCTCTCTTTCCCCATTCTGGACAAGAACAGAAGAATATTCCGGAGAGTTTTCAGGTTTTCTGAACCCACTTTAGAAGCTACTGCTGTCAGTGTACACGTTAAAAGCTTCCCCAGTATTCAGTTACCCTATCTGGGGGAAGGAGGTGTCTCATCAGGGGCGAGATCCTTCAAAGGATTAGGGAATTTCACGCCGCATCAGTTCGTTGGCACGATCTCGTGGGATAGTCGCACCCTTCAGACGGTGTGTGATTACTCGGTTGACAAGTTTGGAGACAGCTTCATTGAAAATGTCCATTGCACTTCATTCACTTCGTGGAGATTTCAGGGCCCTGTGTCGACTACTAACCGTACCGGGTGCCGCGGTAGAACAGTTGGAAGAGTAACTTGTTTAGTAACCGGAGAGTTGAGTTTGAATCCAACCAAAGACCGCCGTGTAGAAAAGAGCTGGTGCTTTTTTAACCTACCGTGTCCTCAAATGGGGTGTCAGCTCAGGTGGACCATGGTTCAATATAACGTGGTGTTGTACTCTGTTCTTTTCCTTGGGGACTGATCCTGGACCGTAGCCAATAACCTGTTGTGTTGCTCCAGTGCGACGTTAATTAGGTACCAGCCAAGCAAAGACTGCCGTGAATATGGGGGTTGTTGCATATTAAATATGTCATAGCCTCGAATGTGCTCACGTTGGTGTAGTGTCGAAAGTGGGACACCAGCTCAGGTGTTGACACCGTCATTTGACCGTGATTCAAAGTGTGATATCTTTCCTTAGGGATTGCTCCTGGACCGTAGTCAATAGCCTGTTTTGTGCTCCAATGTGACGTTAATTCAACAACCTACCTTAATTCTTCCTCGATTGCATATCTTTAAGTGTGCATGGGTTTTAAAATCCGGAGGTACCCTGATCAATTCTTTTCCTATATGTAACTGCCTCTTAACGATCTTTCTCTATTTTCTTCTACCCATACTTTCTTTCCACAATTACTGAACATTGTCTGTCTGGAATTTAGTACAGTTTTTTCCAAATATGGTCCCTTGGGTAATAAAACTCGAAACCAATCTACCGTAATTATGTAACAACATCGATACTCCACCGTGTAATTGAAACAGCACAAGTCACATTTTATCACTCCGAATATCAAATGGCTTCTCGCGTCCTTTGGACAAATTAATAACTTTACCAGACTGCATCCCTTTACTGTAAATTTCCTCTAAGCTCTGTTGGTGATGAATTCTCAAAGATGAAAATTCTGCGTTGAATACAGACACATAAGCTACCCAATATGTAGAAATAAAACACAGGCTTGTCACGTTTTCTTATTCGTTGTAGGTACTTTAATCTTATCCGATGTCTGATAGTTGCCAATATTTGATATCAGTAACTACCTATTCCTGGTGAGCCGCGGTAGATCAGTCAGTAGAGATTCGGGCTCGCATCAGAAGGGTTGTGGGTTCTGTCCTCGGCGGAGCCTGCAATTCTGATGATTGCGAGATCGGCGCTTCGACCTGGCTAAAGACCGTCGTGTTCACTAATGGTGACTGGGACACGTTAAATAGGTTGTGGTCACAAAGTCCCCCATGTTCCCATACCAAATCAATACCTCTGGGGGTACCTGATCAGGGGATTATCGTCCTCTGATTGGGATCTAAATTACGATATGTGTGAGTGAATGGATGTGTGAAAGGGGCCTTCCTGTAAAACGGATGTGTCATGTATGTCGAGCAAAGTCGGACTTCCTCCCAATGGGGCTCAATAACATGGAAGGCGCACCCCCTCGCCTCTTGCCGTCTTCTACGGGCCTGGCACTCCTCTGGTCTGCCAGTGTAGGCATAAGAAACAGCAACAACCTATTCCTGGTATTAGTAAAAGACTATATCACTGTCTTGGTAAGACTATATCTATCACTGTTGGTAAGACTATTCTATCGCTGTCTTGGTAATAGTATATCACTGTCTTGGTATGACTATCTATCCCTGTATTGGTAAGACTATTAGTATATTCTCGAGAGTGCTATTTGATATTCTTACAGTAACAATATTGTCATCCAATGTCTGATTATTTCTTACAGTAACAATCTTGTCATTCAATGTCTGACTGTTTCTTAGAGTAACAATCTTGTCATCCAATGTCTGACTGTTCCGTACAGTAACAATCTTGTCAGCCAATGTCTAATTTATTCTTACATTAACAATCTTGTCATTCAATGTATGATTGTTTCTCTCAGTAACAAATATTGTCATCCAAAGTTTGTTTACTTCTTAAAGTAACAATCTTGTCATCCAATGCCTGATTGATTCTTACAGTAACAATCTTATCATCCAATATTTGACTGTTTCTATAACAGGAACAATATTGCCATCCAATGTTTGATTGTTTCTTACAGTAAAAATCTTGTCTTCCAATATCTGATAGACCAGCTATTCGTTTTTGTACCATATAAGACTAAATTTTTTTAACCCTCGTGGTGTTTGCATTAAAGTATCCAGTAAAAAATTAAACAAAATTATAAATATGGAAGCAAAAAAGTTGAAAATGAAATGCTTAATAGGATTCGGATAACATCACACAGACAAGGTACCAAACAATCAAACACGTGTAGCAATCAATACTCAAATGTTTTAGTTCTTTGGAATTTATTATCAACATTATTAATGTTGTTAACAGCAGACAGAACAAATAAAACGTCCCAGTAACAACACAACATCACACTTGAGAAGACCCAACGCGATAGGACGAGAACGAGTTTCTTTCCGATCCAGTTTCCAACAGAAACAGACACTGCATTGCGATAAGGGAATAAATCTCTGCTACAAAAACTGATACTCGAGATTTATTCCGATCCCCGGTGTATGAGATATCAAAGAGAACAGAGGAGCTGATAAATATCATAGGTGCTAAATTATAGGGGCATGGTAATACTGGAGAATAAAGGGTGAATGCAGGTTTAAACGTTGCTGAATCCGCTTTGGATTCGATCCAGCTATTGATCCGGATCCACAGTGAAGAAGAAAAAAAAACAGCAAAGGACAAAATATGGTACTTTCTTCTTCCTCTTGCCCTCGTAAAACCCCTCAATCGCAGTGGACTTAGCGGTCATGAGAGATGGTCTCCCGGAGCGGTATTAATCTTCGTATTCAAGGTTGGTTAGAGTTGGTTTCGGGTGAAATGACCCGGCCTTCGTTTTCTGTGAAGTCGTGAGCTGAGGTGCATATTCCGGAAAAGTATCGAAAGCAATGCTCGGAAGCGGTGGGTTTATGCAGAAACGTTTCTTTGTCGATAAAGGCGTTTTTGAGGAAATGGTAATGGTAATTTTAATTAACGTCGAACTAGAACAACACAACGGGCTATTGACGACGGTCCGGGATCAGACCCTTAAGGGAAAGATCCGAGGACAACACCTCGTAATTTTGAACCACGGTCAGATGACAAAGCAACACCTGAGCTGCACCCCACTCTCCAAACTTCTACGCCAAACCAACGTGAGGACTTTCGGCCACGACAGATTTAAGATGCACCAGCCGCCTCTACACCATACGCTTACAAACATCCATGCCCAGACCTGGATTCGAACCAGGAACCTTCCGATATAGAGGCTAACGCCTTAACCACTATACCGGTTGGTCGGCGAATTGGTTTGGGATATGAATCGTGAAGTTTGCTGTAATGGTCGTCCACTATTTAGGTAATGGTTATGGTAATTTTAGTTAACGTCGTACTTGAGCAACACAACGGGCTATTGACGACTGTCCGGGATCAGTCCCTTAAGGGAAAGATTCGAGGACAGCACCTCGTAATTTTGAACCACGGTCAGATGACGAAGCAACACCTGAGCTTCCACTAATTAGGATCACTATTCAATCCAGTAGTGCAGCGCAAAACTACACCACCCTGCTATAATGGACCAGCGGGATTTGCATGAAATCCAACTACTTCTTTCGGGGTGTTTTTCGTGGTATGACCTGGGAACCTTTGCATGTTGTTCCTGGTAAATTGAACGCCGACGCCTACATGAAAATTTTGGACAATCAGGTTCTTCCTACGCTCTCGCAATTTTATAGAATGGACGAATGTTACTTCCGAATGTTAATGAATGCCGTTAATGGACGAATGTTAATGAATGACGAATGTCCAGGATGACAACGCTCCATGTCATGTTACAGCCTCTGTCGAACAGTGGTAGCAAGATAAGTTTTTAAAACGTTTTCCCTGGCCTGCTCAGAGTCCCGATCTAAACCTTATAGAATATTTGTGGGACGAGTTAGAGCGAAGCTCATGGACCATGGAACCACGTCCAAAATCGACAGCTGAGCTGGCGGCATTCTTGCAGCAGGAATGGACACGAATATCCATAGCTGTGTATCAAAACCTTGTTGAAAGTATGTTCAGAAGGGTTGCTAGTGTAATTACAGCACGTGGGGAAACATTCACCTATTGAAGCATGTATTCTTTTCCTTATACTATCACATATTGCTGTCCGGTCCATTATCGTAGGGTAGTGTAGGTCCAACCGTAGACAGTTGTGTACAGGGCAGAGGGTGCATATTAAATATGGTGTGACATCAAATGTCCTCACTTTGGCGTGGTGTGGAAGTTTGGAGAGTAGAGTGCAGACTCGGGTGTCCGAGTCTGCAACTTTAGAATCTTTAACTTCTAGATAGATTCCAGACTATCGTGTTTTCCTCCACTGCGACGTTAATTAACTACCCAATTACCTATCAGTAGCACAGCATAATTCTTCCTACTTGGTTGTTGTAGGTAGTTAATAACCGTCACACTGAAGCAACGCAACGTGATATTAGTGAGTGTCTGAAGTCGATCCTAGAAGGATAGTTTCGAGGACAAAATCTCATTATAATGATCCACTGTCAGAAGACGAGGTCAACATTCGAGCTCGTACTCTACTCTCAAAACTTCCACACCGCGCCCATGTGAGGACATTTGAGGCCATGACAGATTTAACGTGCAACAGCCCCTCGCAGACACGACGATCTATGATTTGACGAACTGGACTACCCGAAATTGGTTTGGGATATTAACATCGGGAAGTTTGATATAATGGTCTTCATCTAATTAGAATTACTATTGTATCCAGTGGCTAAAAGTAATGTCAATAACAAAAGATAAAGAGGTTGAATATGCTCAACTATCTGCAAATAGAAGGGATGGATCGATTTTTTCAAGTCTTACATCTGAACAGTCAAGGAAACCTCTTGTATCCTGATTTAAAAATGACAGTGAATATTTTCGCGCACAACTTTGGCGAATTGAAGGAGATATATATTCCGAGATATCTCAAAAGCAATTTTCGGAAGTGGCGAGTTTATGTAGAAATGTTTCTTTGGAGATAAACACGTTTTCGAGGAAAAGGGGTGATGGATATTTTGCCGAATTGGTTTGGGATATGATAATCTAAGGTAGTCGCTACATATTTTGATTTACTATTATATCCAGTAGAGCAGCGTAAAACTCGGTTCAACCCTAGACGCAGTTGGGAAACGGTAAGAAATCTGTCAAATCTTCTTGAAATGTCTTCACGTTGGAGTGGTGTGGAAGTTAGTACGGTGTTGACCTCGTCATCTGGCCTAGGTTCAAAATTATAAGGCGTTGTTCTTTGATCTTTTCCTTCTGGTTTTAAGGTACTGAGTAGAAACACAGACATGGTGCGTGAAAAGCAATACTTTTTAGTTTCAATGCCAAACATATCAATAAAAGTATCAAGTTTAAATAGCCAAACGAACATTAAAATATAGACTAAAAATACTGAAAAGTACTCCATAAATGAAGTCATAGAGTTTTAAATTTAAAGTGAAATGGCAGACAAAAACTTTAACTTTTCACCGAATGATTTAATAAAACACACGCACTACGTTCAAATATGGGATCAAAAAAGATAATGGAAAATGTCATAAAAACACGTGTGTCAATAATATGTAGAATTAAAAACCCCAGCTGAATGCAAATAAAATCATGTTGATCTACAACATTCGAGTAAATATGGCGAAGTTCGAAAACAGTTTGAATAATAAAGTGGCGATAAATATTCACAAAGCAATGCATAAAAGATGTGCGAACATTTTATAAAATTCCTAAAGACAGAATTTTAAAAGCAAACAGGTGGATGAGACTTTTTCCTACCAACTCTTGTGAATTCAAACTTGTTCTTAAAAATTCTAATAAGGACATGATTAAAACCAGGAGTTACAATTAAACCCTGGCGAATAGTTGTGAGGAAAAGTGACATGAATCTCACATGAGGATTATCTCCCAATAAAAGATGACGATGGGTGAATCTTGTGGGTCTAATACGAAGGCGAGTTAATTAGACGCCTGCCCTTCGCTTTGAAACTGGATGGCACCTATGCATTAATGGCTTGATGAGGTGGTTTGCTCGTGACATCCAGATCCCATGATTCTTACCACAATGAGAGAATGAGTTTTGAAATGGATGTTATTTGATGGTAGCTATATAAAGGAACGGTGTGTCGCAGTGAGATTGATGATGATTTCGAGCACTGTCAACAACTTTGTCGCCTTTGATGCCATAGTGACTTGGAACCTAACAGAACTGAATGTAAAATCCCTTTCTATTTAGTGTATTTGGGATATATAATACGTCAGTTACAGTAGGTTTTAGAATTGTCAAAGTTCTGCATCTGTTCTGATACACTCAGATTATTAATTCATTCAGAGAATTAATATGAGTGTATCAGTCTGTTAATACAGATCTATATAGATCTATATAGATTAGTATAGATCTATAATTAATTTGATGATAGGTAGGTAGTAATTAAGTCCATACTAGAGAAACACAGCGGGCTATTGGTGACGGTCCAGGATAAATCCCAAAGGGCAACTATCAGATAAATAAACTATTTTATTACGATTATTAACTCCTATGATATTATTGTACTTAAGCTGACTTCGATCTCTTACCGGATGATTGTCCGAGACAACACTACGTTATTTTGAACCATGGTCAGTTGATGAGGTTAACACTTGAGCTTGCACCTCACTCTCCAAACTTCCACAACACGCTAACGTGAGCACATTTGAGACCAAGACAGATTTAACGTGCATCAGTCCCCATGTACACGACAGTCTTTGGTTGGATCGAGTTTCTAACTCACAACCCTTCGGTTGCTAATCAGTTACTATTCCAACTAGTCTAACAATGACCTATTAATTAGATGAAGGGAAATGTGCGTAGCTAGTGTTTAAACAGTATAAGTCGAGCGAGAATCATGAAGGCTGAAACTAAGTCAGACATACCACTCATAACAAATGTGCCATAGGCCACATGTCCTATTCCCTTTGATCCATCGGTACATGCCTGACAGTACGAAAAATACTGACATCGATGTAAGGAAAATATTTATTAAAAACAGATGAAGCAGTATCAGATTTACAAACTGTAAGCAAAGAAATTGGTGGAATGTCTCAAGGTGGGAATTGTAAAACTTTACTTGAATGGGTCATGATGTAACGTAGGCTTATATCATTAATCACTGACTTTACTCTCTCTTTAAATGACTGAATATTTGAAGTTTGGAATCATACAAACGATTCAAAATGTAAGTGTCGAATTCCTCCAAGAATGAGATACTATTGACGAAATGTTAAATAAATAATTGACAGACAACTTCTGACACTTTAAATAGATTGGGAGCTTATGGAATATACATAAAGACTTGAAACAGGCTATGTGCTGTATGCTCCAGAACATAAAAATTCAATTTATATGTACGAGATTGAAGTCAGCTTAAGTAATCAAAGGAGTTAATAATCTTTAATAATAAAATCCTCTGTTTATTTGATGTTCTCATTTTAGTATTAACCTTACGTTCTAATTTTATTGAACTTGTAGATGTGGAAAAAGTAACCAACGACATAAAAATTGTCTTTCAGTAAAAGAAGTATTTGTACAAATGCAACGAATCGAAACAATTAAGTACTTTTTGGTAGGTAGTTGGTAATTTTTTGGAATTTTTGAATGTGCGTCGTACTAGAGCAGCACAACGGGCTATTGACAACGGTCCGGGATCAATCCCTTAAGGGAGAGGTCTGAGAACACCACCACGTAAATTTGAACCACGGTGACATTTTGGTAGACTGAAATTGCAAAAATACAACTGGTTATTGGCGATGGTCCGGGATAAGTCCCAAAAGGGAAAGATCTGACGATAATACTTCGCAATTTACAACCAAGGTCAGATGACGAGGTCAACACCTGAGCTGGCATACTCACTCTCCAAACTTCTACGCCAACGTGAAGACATTTCAGGTGACGACAGATTTAATGTTTACCAGCCACGTCTGCGGTTGAACCAAGCTTTGCGCTGCGCTACTGCATACAGCAGTAATTATAAATAGGTAGTTGGTAATTTTAATTAACGTTGTACTAAAGCAACACAACCGGCTATTGACGACGGCCCGGGATCAACCCATTAAGTACAAGAACAGAGGACACCACCACGTAATTTTGAACCACGGTCAGATGACGAAGCAACACCTGAGCTAGCACCCCACTCTCCAAACTTCCACAAACACCCCACGTGAGTACTTTCGACCATGACATATTTAATGTTTACCAGCAAAGTCAGGTAGTTGGTAATTTTAATTAACGTTGTACTAAAGCGACACAACGGGCTATTGACGACGGTCCGGGATCAACCCCTTAAGTAGAAGAACAGAGGACACCACCACGTAATTTTGAACCACGGTCAAATGACGAAGCAACACCTGAGCTAGAACCCCACTCTCCAAATTTCCACAAACACCCCAAGTGAGGACTTTCGACCACGACAGATTTAATGTTTACCAGCAACGTCAGGTAATTGGTAATTTTAATTAACGTATTACTAGAGCAACACAACGGGCTATTGACGACGGTCCGGGATCAATCCCTTAAGTGAATGATCCGAGTACAACACCTCGTAATTTTGAACAACTGCCAGATGACGAAGAAACACCTGAAATGGCACCTCACTCTACAAACTTTCACACCAACCCAACGTGAGGACTATAGACCACGTCAGATTTAAGGTGCACCAGCCGCCTCTACACCATACGCTTACAAACATCAATGCCCGGACCAGGATTCGAACTATTAACCTTCCGATCTAGAGGCTAAAACCTTAACCACTATACCGGTTGGTCGGCACCACTATAGGAAATTTCTATTCTCATATTCCAATCCAATTTAGTCACGTTGGGTTGGTGTGGAAGTTTGGAGAGTGGGATGACAGCTCAGACGTTGCCTCGTCATCTGACAGTGGTTAAAAATTACGTGGTGTTGTCCTTGGATCTTTCCCTTAGTGATTGATCCCGGACTGTCGTGAATAGCTCGTTTTATTGCTCTAGTACGATGTTAATTAAAATTACCATTACCATTACCCAATCCGCTTTCGCAAAAAATCAAACACATATCCAGTCGTTCTTTTACCTCGAGCCGACCAACCGGTATAGTGGTTAAGATGTTAGCATCTAGATCGGAAGGTTCCTGGGTCGAATCCGGGTCCGGGCATGGATGTTCGTGAGCGTATGGTGTAGAGGCGGCTGGTGCACCTTAAATCTGTCGTGGCCGAAAGTCCTCACGTTGGGTTGGTTGGAAGTTTAGAGAGTGGGATGCCAGCTCAGGTGTTGCCTCGTCATCTGACCATGGTTCAAAATTACGAGGTTTTGTCCTCGAATCTCTCCTTTAAGGGATTAATCCCGGACCGTTGTCAATAGCCCGTTGTATTCCTATAGTACGACGTTAACTAAAATTACAATTACCCTTTAGCACGAAAATGCTTTTATCGTCGCGGTTACACCTGAGCTTGCATCCCACTCGCCAAAAGACGCAGAAGAGAAAAATGCACCGAGAGGAAACCAATCTGATAGGAATAGAACTTGCACCGACTACAACTCACAATAAGTCCTTTTAGGTGAAGCTGAAGCTGCACAGTCATTTCAAATATCGGAAAAATTTTGAACAACGTTTTCTCATTCTCACAACCGACGGAAGTTTCAAATATTACCGCAATCCAATGACACCTAAATCTCCAAGAGCCGCAAACAGACAAGCCGAGGTGGGGTCGATCGGTCGATGGATTGGATTTGAATAAACAAATTACCGAGATTTGGGAAGAGGAGATCGGAGTGAGAGTGAAAACAGCCGAAAACAAAAAGTCTCTGGGATCAAATCGGATTCCGGGGACAGAACTTGGAGGCATTACCAAAGCGTAAACAATCCCATTTCATCCAAAACTCACTTAATAGGTTCCACTAGAAAGGGGGGAGGAATTGGGAAATGTTTCAAATGGCATTAGGCTTGTTCGAGAATTCACTTTGGGGACCGAACGGGCGATTCCGATGCGAATTGTTGCCAACTCATTTGGTGTAATTTGGTTTTTGAATTAGAAGTTTGAAACAATGGTTGGATTTACTGGGAATTCGTTTGGGCGGTGGGGTGTTTTTATAGGAAAGTTTACTTTCCTTCTCGGATTTCAATGGAATATATTTTTCGAGAGGGAGCTGGTTGATAAATTCGGATAGATGGACGTTTTTCGTCTCGTGTGACACATGTAATTGCTAAACTGCTGCAGCACTGAGGAAAATAAATTGTTCTTCCGATTTGTGTGACAAAAAGGAGTAACATTTTGTGATAAATTTTAAGTTTTCAAAATAAAAGTAGTAATTACCTTCTCCTATTTGTTACGAATTAGCTTTTAAAAGATTCCTTTGAAACAGCTCATTTATGATACTGCGCAGTAAAAATAATGTCATTCGTATAGTAAATATTATATTTAATTTTTAATGAATATAATGTATGTATTTTTTAGAGGGCCTGTAGATAAAATGTGGATATATATATATATATATATATATATATATATATATATATATATATATATATATATATATATATATGTAGGAACGGAATTCTATCGCCTCCAAGAATTCCTTCGGAACGGAGACCTGCGTGGCCATCACATGACAGAATCGAACACTGCATGGGATAGAGGAAAGGAATTATCAAAGATAATTAAAAGTTTTCATTCGAATGAATCCAATGATATAAGTACGTATTTAACGCTGTTCGAGAGACAAGCGACGAAAATCAAAATCGAAAGAGAAGATTTTGTAACGCATTTACTGGGTTTATTACCCTTAGAGATAGCACAGATTATAACCCGCTAACCGGAGGAAAGATCTAATGACTATGAACACATAAACGAAATCTTACTCAAAAGATTTAAACTTACGTCTGAACAATTCAAACAAAAATTCCTGAATCATAAAAAGGAAAGTACAGCCACTTGGTGAGATTTTGCGTTTGAAATAAGTCATTATTTTGACGAATGGTTAAGAGGACTCAAAATAACACATTTTGACGAGCTCAGGGAACTAATGGTATCCGAGCAAATAAAACGTAGAGCGCCGTTTGAAATCAAAACACACTTCATAGATGATTGGCATCAATTAAATGCACAGAAGTTATAGTGAAAAAGTTAGAAGAATATGTGTGAGAGTGCGAGGTTGCAATTAGGAAAGATACGGAATGTAAATAAATTCAGAAAAAAATGTTTCGCAAGATGAAACTTGATATAAAGGTGAATCGTCGAAATTTCGTGCTTACCAAAAAAGAAGAAATGTTGATAATTGTTATAAAACTGTTGGTTATAATACAAATGTCAATAAATATGTTAATAAGGTTGATTATGATGTACCAAATAGAGATTCATATAAAAGTAATAGAATTAAGTGTTATGCATGTGGAAATTATGGGCATAAGAGTAATACTTGTACATATAATTTTAAAGGTGAAAATGCAAATGTGAATAAAACTGTAAATCAAATATATGTAGCAACTCCTAAGAAAATTAAAAAGAGTGTTTATATTGAAAAGTGTTATATTAATGCAGTAATAGACACTGGATCTGAAATAACTCTAGTTAATGAGGAATGTTATCATAAAATAGGATCTCCTATATTGAATGGTAGTAAGATATATTTAAATGGAATAAGTCAACACAAAATAAGTACCGAAGGATTTTTCCGACCAGAAATTGTTATTGATAATATTTCTTTATGTTCTGATGTGCATGTCGTTAAGAATTTGCAATTTGAAGCAATAATTGGTATGAACGTATTGTCAAGGGTAAAGTTTGCATTTTCTGGGGGAACATTAAACGTTACCGATAGAGACATGAAGGAAATGAGGAGGTCAGAAGTAAGGGGCGAAAATGGGAGCGAAATAAAAAACAAAGCATCAACAACTCCAGGCGTTGTCATAAATCACGGGGAAGAAGAGCGCGTGAGTTTCCCTCAACATCCCCTCGTAGACTTTCAAGTATCGAAGGCGCATGAAACTGACTCATCAGCAGGTGCTTTTGTTTACACTTTAGGAGCAGTAGCGTTGGATATGTCTAGCGAAGAGACAGATCTCTCCCATATAATGAATCCCTGTTTACGAGAAAGAATCTGTCAAATTGTAAGAAATTATGTGCCTCAGCAAGTAACAAACACGGATGTTAAGATGAGAATTCTTCTGACGGACGAAATTCCAGTTAGTCAGCGTGCTCGGCGGTTACCGATTACTGAACAATTTATAGTTGAAAAACAAATCCAAGAGTGGTTAGAAAAAGGGATAATTAAAAACAGCTGTTCGGAATATTCTGCCCCTATAGTGCTTTGTAAGAAAAAAGATGGGAATCACAGACTTTGTGTCGATTTCCGAAAGCTCAACAAAAAAATAATTAAGGACCGTTTCCCGTTACCTCTAATCAAAGACGTGTTTGACAAATTGTAGGACTCGCAAGTCTTCACAACGTTAGATTTGAAAAACGGCTTTTTTCACGTCGACATAGAAAAGGAGAGTACAAAGTACACCTCTTTTGTTACCCACGAGGGACAGTATGAGTTTTTAAAGACACCTTTTGGATTATCAACCAGTCCAAGTGTATTTGAAAGATATATTTTTCATGTTTTTAAGGATTTGTTAAAAGATAAAACTGTTATTATTTATGTAGATGATATTATAATACCAGCCATGAATGAGGTAGAGGGTTTAGAAAAATTAGAACGTGTTTTAAATACGGCGTCAATGTACGGATTAGAACTAAACTTCAAAAAGTGTCAGTTTCTAAAACGAAAGACAGAATTCTTGGGTTATACGTAGTAGAAAAAGGAACTATAAAGCCTTCACCATTAAAAACTGCAGCCGCACGGAACTTCCCACAACCCAAAAATGCCAAACAAATACAGAGTTTTCTGGGGTTGACCGGTTATTTTCGAAAGTTTGTTCGAGATTATGTCAAGATAGCGAAGCCCCTCAGTGATTTGCTTCGTGATAATAGGGAATTCCATTTTGGGTCGAAGGAGAAAACTGCATTTCAAGAATTAAAGCAGGCCTTGACTGGCGAGCCGGTGCTACAAATTTTCAGACAAGGACCGCCACTGGAACTGCATTGTGATGCAAGCTCACACGGATTCGGAGCAGTACTATTGCAACAGGCAGAGGACGGAAAGATGTATCCAATTCAATACATGAGTAAGAAGACAACAGCACAACAAGAAAAATACGGCAGCTATGAATTAGAAATTCAAGCAGTGATCGAAGCTTTGAAAAAATTCCGGAATTATCTACTCGGAACCAAATTTAAAATAATGACGAATTGCTCAGCCTTCCAGCAAACCATGAGTAAGAAGGACTTAACCCCTAAGATAGCGAGATGGGCGTTAATCATGGAGGAGTTCGAATACGAAATAATTCATCGACCAAGTGCTCAAATGAGACATGCAGATGCCTTGAGCCGAACTGCCGTTGTGATAGTACCTCAACCAATGGGTGAAGAAATAACGTGCAAGTTAGCAGCAGCCCAACGACAAGATGAGTATATTCAAGTTATTAAAGAATTATTGATGAGAGGGGAGAAGAACGACTACTTGATCAAAAACGATGTATTATATCGATATGAAAACGGAAGTGAACTGCCTGTCGTCCCCGAGAGGATGAAATCAGATATTATAAAGGAATTCCATCAAAAAGGACATTTTGCCGTGGCGAAGACCGAGGAGTTAGTGAAAAGAGATTTTTTCATTCCAGGACTCAGGAAAAAAGTAGAGAACGTCATAATAAACTGCATTAAGTACATCTTGACGAATAAGAAAAGGGGCAAGCAAGAGGGTCAATTAAATCCAATACCCAAAGGGAGTGTACCGCTGAGTACATACCATATTGATTTTCTGGGACCTCTGGCGACAACAAATAAACTCTATCAACACATCTTCGCTGTGATAGATGCCTTCACTAAATTTACTTGGCTCTATCAGGTAGAATCAACTAGCTAGAGAAGCTAGAATCGCAGTCACACATTTTCGGAAATCCATCAAGGATAATTTCAGATCGAGGCACCGCATTCACATCCAAAGAATTCGAAGGTTACTGCGACGAAAGAAGCATTGAACACTTCAAAATCACCACAGGAGTACCTCGAGGAAATGGTCAAATAGAACGAATATTTGAAACTGTGACACCAGTACTGACAAAATTAGCGATCAACGAACCAGAAAAGTGGTTTATATATGTCAACTCAATTCAAAGAATTTTGAACAGCACCTCTAGTAAAAGTACAAAAATCACACCATTTGAATTGCTAACAGGAGTATCAATGAAGAACAAAGAAGATATGAAGGTCAGAGAAATGTTGGAACAAGAATATGAAGAATGGTTCATAAGAAACCGAGAAGGACTTGGGGAAGAAGCTAAGGAACAAATCCTAAGGATGCAAGAAGAAAACCGAAAACAGTACAATCGGATGCGGAAAGCTGCAAGAAAGTATTCGGAAGGAGACCTGGTAGCGATTCAGAGGACCTAATTTGGAGCAGGACTCAAATTACGAACAAAATATCTGGGCACATATGAAATTATCAACAGGAAACCACATGACCGTTACGAGGTGAGGAAAGTGGGCAGTCACGAAGGACCTATCAACACGTCCACTGCAGCAGAACACATGAAACCATGGACTAATTAACTTTAAAATCAACTTTAAAGAACTCTGAGAAAGAGAAACTAATGTGGATGAGAGAAAAATGTTTATTTTCAGCAATTCTCTCAAAAGTGAAATAGATACTTTTTTTTTGTTTTATTTTTATTTTTTTCAGGTCTCATTGTACGTGCCTAAATGAGTGCAGCGATGTTCGGGGCGAACACCGTCAGGATGCCTCCGTGTAGGAACGGAATTATTTCGCCTCCCCACCTACTACCGAAAGGAGAAAGGGACTATTTCATCCAGGAGACGGATCACCAAGAACGCTAAGGGGAAAAGGCTTTATCCCTTGCCCGCGGCGGAGGGTCTTCAGTTTTTTCTGTGACCGGGAGAGAGTTGAGACCTGCGTGGCCACTCTTCCGTACTTTTTTATGAGAATCTTTGAGACCTCTGTGGCTCATATGTGTCCTCTGTGGACTAAATAGCGAGTTCCCTGAATCAACGGTGTAATATCCTCTGTGGATGTCATTGTAATCTTAGTATTGTTTCAGAACATTTACAGCCGATTAGTCCTTTGTGGACGTAAATGTGTACCATCTTCAATTATTTTAATAAATGTTGTGTTTTACAACACGTGGACTCATTCCAAAATACCATATCAGGTAATAGCTACAGTGCCATTCCAGTGTTGACAATCACATATATATATACTTATATAATTCAAATACGTAATTTAATGAAAGATAAAAAAAAATCATATGAATTAAACCAGAAAACGAAAGTTAGAAGAAAAGTTAAAACTAACCATGCAAGCGCGCTGAAAGCTGCAGACATAGCATGGCAAGGAATATATTTTTCTTAAACAAGAGGAAATTCACAAAATAAAAACCAAAAGGAATTTATTGAAAACGAAAGTGTTGGTGGATCAGGGAACTAAGTGAGTTGCGGCATTTGATGCGATCTTCTGGCTTTGTGTTGCCGGTCTCCCGACTGCTGCTGCAGGTTTGATTTAAATTTTATTATTCGAATTTTTTTTTCGTGTATTTGTTTTTAATGGCGTTTGGTATATATATATATATATATTCTGGTTTCGCAAATTCAATCATCGATACAAATTTCAGAAATCATCTAATTT